>NDGN011350854.1:0-11196 GCA_002564285.1 Tympanoctomys barrerae | reverse complement strand
CAAACCTAAGCAAAGTAAAGCCTACAGATGTTTTCTCAGAGGGAAGACAAAGTTCTTTCAGGAAGACATGCATCCTCAACAGGACAAAAAGAGGCTCTCAGAGACTTGTGAATAGCCACAGAGGACCCCGGGGAAACACAAGGGAAGCATGCACTCTAGGGACAGCAGACACAAGTCCAGTCATCACACAAGCACAGCAACAGCCAGCACTTTCCTCAGAACTTAGTATTTCAGTAAGAGAGACAGATTTACTGCCAGGAGCAGACATTCAGGAAAGCCGTGGGGAGGGAAGTCCAGCAAGCTTACGGTACTTGAAACAGCTCCCGTGAGGTCAGGCTTGGAGACGCTGTGGAGGTCCTCCGGTATGGGAGGGACCAGCGGAGGTGGTGGTGAGAAGGATGGTGGTGTCTGGCTAACAGGGGGAAGGGAGTCACAAGCACTGGCTGGCTGGCTGTGGTGGGGCCGCCTCTGCAGATGAGGGGGAATGAAATCATCTAGAGTCGGGAAGGTCAGAGGTGAGGCAGCAGGGGTGGTCACCAGGCTAGTGTGGACGCAGCCAAGCGGCTCCAGAGATGCTGGAGGTGTGGCAGTGCCTTCTCGCCCTCTGTCAGTATTAACCAGGTAGAGAGGGACAACTATTACCTCAGGCTGAGCCGGGCTGCAGGAAGTGTCACCCTGTGGGAAGTAAGGGGGTCGTTATGTAAAGGGGTGAGGCAGGGAGGAACGGACTCCATATTTAAACAGTTGCAAGTGGACATGCAGTGATGTACTCTGAGAACTATTTAATCGGTGCCCTTTCCTCAGAGTACACGAGGCAGTCGGTGCTGGCCAGCTGGCCTCACGACACTCCATGACACAGAGGAGCTCCGTCCAAGTTTACTTTCCATCCATCTATTTTTGAATTCTTTTAACACTTCATGAGAGAGAAAGAGAAAGAACAAGAGAACAGGCAGGCAGGCTGTGTTGAGCCCCACAAAACCGCTGCAGAATCTGGAAGCTTGGGAGCAAATACAATTTCTTTGGCACCTTGACATAAAATCGAAACACTGCTTTATCTCACCACATCGCTAGTCCATGTCCCAGCACACTTTCGCATTTACAGAAAAGAGAGGGAGGAAGACAGGTAGGGTCTGTGTTTAGAAAGAAAGATCCAGGTTCAAGCCGCAGCAGTATTAGTGAGGAGAGGGTGGGGAGGAGGTCCATAGAGCACACTAGCTGCTCGCGTCAGTTTTGAAAGCAACAATGCGGGAGACACACAAATATTCCTAATTTCTTGCCTTGGCTGGACAACTTGGCTGCAAAAGGTAAATTTCTTTGCTCTTCTGTGTTTCAGGATCAGAAGTGACCTGGGGGCCTAGCACAGGCGGTCTCACTGCATCTGGAAACAAAGCCCAAGTCCCCAGAGGGGGACTCGTGCCGCGGTTACCAGCATCTCTACGGCTGTCAAAGGATAGCTTGGAAAGGTCAGGAGGAGGAACAGGGGGTGGTTTTTCTGCACCGGCTACGCAGGGCACAAGGCTGGGAGCTGGTGCCTGGGTGCCTGCAGCCTCCGAGGGCGTGTTTTGGGCCAGGTCACGTGCAACGTGAGGGGAGTTTTCCAACGCCGTCCAGCAAATGTTATTGGATAAACAAGGTACATATAAGCTGCTGATCCTTTTATTCCCAGTGGCCGCGTGACGTGGGTTAGAGCTCACATTCTTATTAGGAACTAATCTGGTAGCTGCATAGTGGCGCTGGGGTTTGGACAAAGCATCGGGGAACACGGAACCCGGAAGCAAGGGACCAGAATATATCGCATCTTTAAAAGCCGGTGTAGCTGCCAGGGGGACAGAGATGGGCTGGGGTTGTGAGGCGTTCTGCTGGCTGGGCGTGCTGAGGGGGACGTACGGCTTTGGTGAGCTCGTGTAGTGGGAGCTTCTTTGGCTACCGCAGACAGTGGTGCTCTGCCATGCAAAGCACCCCGCTGGAGGCAGAGGAGGGCGTGGAGGGAAAACCTTTAGTAGTATTTTTAAGACACGATACCAAAACAAGGAAAAAGAAACAAAGAGGAGGGGAGATGGAAAGAAGGGTGACCATTAGCAACAACAGTGTAACACGAGCTGAAGACAATAAAAACTCTCCACACGTGAAAAGAAATCCTCAAGCCGGTCTGCTTTGGCGCCTGCAGCTGTCCTCTGAGCCAAGCTAAGGACTGGCTCATCCTCACCTGGAAAGCCTGGCCTGCCTCACAGCCCAGGGAGGCCAAGCCACCCCAAAACAAGCTATGCCACCTTTGGCACCAGTGCCCGGTTAGCCGTGTCTCCAGCGACCTCCTTACTCCTGGATGCCCAGGGAATGAACGCCCAGGGAGCAAGGTCAGGTCCTGCCGTCCCCTCAAAACAGCCCTTCCTCAAGACTTTTCTCTTGGAGGCTGTGCTTTAAAATTTGAAGTTCATTAAACTCTTTTGAGTGCCTTTCATTTTTTTCTTTCAGGAAAAGAATAGTTGAAAGAACTATACTCTTCTTGTATTTATAGGAAACAGATACCTGTACTGAGGTATCTGTTTAGCCCTCGATTCCACAGGCATAATATATTAAAGTTCACCAAGAAGAGGACACTAAGGAGTCTGATCTATGGGTGTTCTCTCTGGGAAAAGAATCTGATGGAAATAATTATTAAAGTGAAGGTGCTAGGGATGTAGCTCAGTGGTAGAGTACTTACCTAACGTGCATAAAGATAGTGGGTTCCACCCCTAGAATCACTCAAAGAAGGGAAGAAAGAAAGAAAGAAAGAAAGAAAGAAAGAAAAGTAGAAACCAGGCATGAAATGCAAAGCATGTAGTTCATAGTCTCCCATTTTTGATGCACACAGAAAAGGAATCAGGTAATATGCTCACATTTCGGCTTATGGGATTATCCTATGCCTGGCGGTCTAATTCCAGCTCAAGTCAACCAACCGCTACACACAGAGAATCTCTCCTGGAGGAGGAGGATCAACCTCAGAATTACGGTGCAACCCCAGAGCTACGAGTGCAGGCTCAGAGCTACAAAGCCACAACTCACAACCCTGCCTCTTCCCTCAGCACCACTCTTCCATGGTCTCAGTGGGGCCGGGCACCAACAGGCAGGGGGTTGGCCCTCCAGACTCAGCCTCTTCAGCCAATCTGTAGCTCAAATGGGCCTGAGACTGTGAGCTCAAGAAACCTCACGCTCCTAGAAGCTCTTCACTGGCTTCTATCTTTACAGATAATCTAGTACTAAAATAATCTAGTAGGAACAGGTGAGAATTTTTTGTTGAATGACTTTGGCTTACAATATCAACCCAGAAACAGCAAATAATCTATCCTTTAGATTTTCCTAACACATTTTCTATGTTGTCACTCAGTTTTCAAGTTACAAATAATCTGGGTGGACCATTTGGATATTCTCAACTCAGTGCCTGCCCTGTCCTCACTATATCCAAAATGGTACCACTAGAATATAGCCATACAGGCCAGACAAAAGTACAAAACAATCAGCTCCTTCTTGGTGCATAGCAAGAACAAAACCTTCCAGAAAAACTCACTTGGGGGCTGGGGAGATGGCTCAGTGGAATAAGCACTTCCCCCTGGCAATTGCAAGGGCCTGAGTTCAATCCCTGGTTCCACCAAAAAAAAAAAAAAAAAAAGCTCGCTGGGTTTAGGAACTTGCAGTGGGACTTCAGGCATGCTTATGGTCAAAATAATGCTTCCCAAAACAAAACACCAGCACTAGCACGCACCAGAGGGACTGCCGGGAAAGCTGATCATGGCAGTTGAGCGCTAAGCAAAGGACCTATTTGGGGTTGAATTTACTTTTACTTTGAGCTCACATATCTTGCATGGGATTTCTTCTTGTCCAAAGACAGAAATCAGTTTCAATTAGCTTTCAACTCAACTTGCTGTGGCCATATATGGCGCCAGGGCCCTATGACATCAAGCAAGAGCCTTCCCAGGCCATGACCCTGCAGAAGGCCTCAGTGTTCACAATCCCCTCAGAGCCAAAGGACTTCCCATTGTGGGTTTCTTTTAACCCTAAAGAAGAAGGGAAATGAAAGGATCTACTTTTTGTTTTGTTGTAAACGTGGTAGGAACCTGACAGGATATTTGTATTTCTGCCCAGCTGGCTACTGAGGAAATTCCACTTCTTTCTTAAAGGGTAGATCAATGAAAAATAAAAAATGAGGCTTCCTGAAAAATCTGCCTTACAGTTTAGACAGTCTAAGGAACTACTACACTTCCACTGTGGAGGGGCATGACAATAATGAAGTTACAAAGCAAAAGCTTGGCTCACTCTTCCTTGAAGTGCAGAGGGCAGTAGGTCCAGGCTTACAGGACACCGTGCGTCTGGTCCATGGGTCGCCTAAATCTTAACTCATAGCTATAAAGACATACTCAGAGCACAGGGCTGAGAGCTAAAACCAAGTAGGACCTGGCCCAGCCAGCCCAATCTAACATGGATTTTTCTTTCTTTCTTTCTCTTTCTTTGGTACTGGGGGTCGAGTTCAGGCCCTTGCGCCTGCCAGGCAGGCACTCATGCCACTGAGCTACATCCCCGGCTACCATGACTTTTTTCAAAGCCAAAACCTACTTATAGGGGCCGGGGAGATGGCTCAATGGAATAAGCGCTTCTCTAGCAAGCGCAAGGACCTGAGTTCAATCCCCGGTTCTGCAAAAAGAAAGAAAGAAACAAAACCTACTTATAAACCTGATAATGGCTACATATTCAAGAAGTCATATTTATATTCAGAAAATAAATATAAAAATTAATGTATGATCTAAAGATTCTTGAAATTTCGCTGACCAATTTTACATTGGATACACAGAATAAAAGTACAGTATTAGTCATTTACCACACTCCCTTCAAGAAATCTCACTTTAAAAAAAAATTGCGGGGGCCTGCCCATTTAGCTCAGTTGTTTAAGTGACTTCTTAAAGTAATCAGGATGCTGTGGTTTGATCCCCAGATCCTCAAGCCATTCCAGATCTGCCCCAAAGGCATCCTGAGCCAGCCATAAATAAATAAATAAATAAATAAATAAATAATAAAAAATTGAGTGGCAGCGAAGAAAATACCTGATTTAAGATACTTAGCCTTATTAAGAAGGCATGAGCGGTGGCTCACACTTGTAACCCCAGCACTCTGGGAGGCTGAGACAGAAGGATTACAAGCTTGAACCCAGCCTCAACAACTTGGTAACAGTAGGGAGACTCTATCTCAAACTAAAATATTTTTAAAAGGTGGGGTGGTGGCTGGGACTGTATCTCAGTGCGATCCCCAGTACCACTAAAAAAAAAAAAAAAATTTCCTTGAGGGCAACATTTGTTAACACAGCGCTCTGAACACAAAAGAGGATGCAACCCATCTATTAGAAATAAATGCATCCAGAAGGAATGTCTCCTTACTCCTCATGAAAAAGAGGAGCAGTGTTACCTTGGTTCAGGAATGTTTCTGCTTGCAAACAACTTGGTTCCCAAACAGAAGCACTTGGCAAGATTTTGTTTTTGTTTGCGAACTCTGCAGTTGGTGACAAATATTGACCACAGCCATCTTGCCCACACAGATGAAACATAGCTGTCTTTCCCAATCATATAACAAATTAAATCCATAAACCAAGGCACCACTGTATTTACAAAGCCAAAAAGAATGACTGAGTTAGTCTATGAGCTACGTCAATGACGACAGAAGACAATGTTCCTTTGAATTCATCAGCACCGCTTTCTCATCGGGACAGTCAACTGTGTGCACTCCTGAGATGGCCAAGAAGGAAGCAAAGTTGCCACAGGAAGCACATTTGGCTGTTCAAAAGGTTTCAGAAATGGGGAAAGCAAGGCAAGCCATTTATCAGACAAGTAACCTCCCAAGTGCCCAAGCCTAGCAAGAAGACCAGGAGGCAGGTGCACTCACAGCCCCTGGTTCTAACAGGGCCTCTGGATGCAAAGGCTGCACGCTGAGAGAGAAGTCGCAGCAGGGCTGGGAAGACCTCATGGTGCTGCGTAGCACACAAGGCAGACCAGCCCCAGCCAGCTTGAGAAGACAGAGGTCGGTGGGAAAGAAGGAAGATGTCACCTCTGACTTGGCTTCACTGCAGGGACTGTGGCAATGTTACATCCTAATGACAGAAGCCAAAGAATCACTAGAGAAGAGGGTGGAAACTGGGCAAGATCTGTGGTAATTCCAGGTTGCTAGTGAGCTCTAGGGGCACCTTCAGAGGGAAGAGCAAGAAAGAGGACCATAACAAGAATACATTCCTGCAGGTATGAGTACAGTAGGTCCCTGACTTACGAATGTTCAGGGCGTGAACTTTCATAGGTGTACTGTATAAGACTCCCTTTGTCTTATACATTATTATGAACAAATCTGACATACGCACGTTCTCCCAGAACAGAACTCAGAGACTTACTGTAGCACCACTTTCTATAAAAGAAGCCACTTTCCATGGAAGTGACTGCTCTATATAAAAATATTCTGCACAGATCATCTGAACTGTCACCCTGTCCATCCTTTTCATCAAAGTGGCAGTGTACCAATAGGGAAGGAAGGGAAAACTAGCTAGGAGAAAAGGCCTAAAGGAAATCCTCACCACTCCAAGTTGTACAGCTTTGGGGTATTTTCTGTTGTAGGGTAGAACTGGGGGATGTATAAATGAGGCGCTGCCACGTCAACTTCTATCTGTAGGGCTGGGTTCTTGGATTGAGGGTCTGGCCACAGCTACATGATAATCTGTGAGGATACAGCTGCTTGAACTCTCAGAGCTAAATCTAAAAAATTAATGAAGTAAACACAAGAAGCACTCTTCTCTTGAATATTACATTCTGAAGTGTTTCATAAAAATAATCTCAGACATTTTCTTACTTATTCAATCTAAATGCATTTTCTCTTTCAGAACATTTCCACATGCATATCAGACCTGCAAAAATCAGACCTAGTTCCAAAACCCTGGCAGAAACCAGCGTCACTTCACGCCTCATCCTTACAGAGATTTTCTGCAGTTCATTAAAAGCTATCTCCTTGACCATCTGAGCAAGCAGGAAGTCATATCTAGGTTTAAAAAAATTAAGCAAGTACCGCAAACGGACGGCCACCCTGCCAGCGGGCACAGCCTACCTGGGGCTTGTCGGCTGGAAGGCTGGGGTGCACACTTCTGTAGCCTTTGGCGGCAAGCGAAGAGGGCTGGGCGTTCCCATTGGCATCAGCACTGGAAGAAGGCCTCCACCCATCTAAGAGATTAGGAAAAATAAATAAATAAAACCTTGTCACTCACAGGGAACACGTCCTGGCTCCCCCTAATTCAAGGGTCCCCACTAGAAAACAGGCACAGTAAGAATGAGAGCAAAGCCATACCTGCTGAAGAGTTCTCTGGCTCCAGACCTATGTGTAGGGCAGAAAGAACGACAAGAAGAAAACGAAAAAAAAAAAAAAAAAAACCACAACAATGAAATAGTTACATTTGCAGCAACAAGTATGAGCTACACAGAAGCATGAAAACGCAGTCCCCTGCTGTGGGACACAAAGTGCCCTCAGTGATGACGGCCGATTACCATAGGAACCCACTCCAAACCATGATGTGCTCACTGGCACTGACCTTTGAAAACACAAGGCTCACATTCACAGGAATGAAGAAACAATTGTGCCTTGACATTCTCATTTTACGGACAAAAAGGCGATAGAACACTCCAGCCCTACTACCTCTCGTCCCCTTTCCTGAAGCCAGCTGCGGGCGGAGTGACCGCTCCATGAGAGCAGGCTGGGCTAAGTGCCGGGCCCTGGAGAGGAAACGGCAAGGTCCTGCTGCTGCGCTGTCCTGGCCGCTAGAACCCGATGAAGCCCAGGGGTCCCCGTTGTGATATATGTTGGTTTTGATTTGTTTTCATGGATTTTTTTTTTTCCTGTGTCTGCTCTTCTTCCCATTAAATGAGCCAACAAACATTCAAAATCTAATCACCCTTCCTGAGTATTCACTATGTACAAGGCAGCCTTGCAGCCCTCCAGTCTTCCTAATCATGGCTTGTTGCATTTCAGAGTGCCTAAATCTCTCCTAGTCTGACCCACCAGCAGCCTCAAGAATAGAGCCCGTGGTTGCGTGTGCAAGTAACAGGGCAGCTAGACCTCAGTTCAAATCCTGGCTCCACTGCCGCTGGGCGCTGTCATTCTGAGCAAGTTAAAAGCCTCAACGTACCAGGGATAACGAGGTACCTGCTCGAATCGTACTGTTTTAAGAACTAAAGGACCGGAAGCATGTGGGCTTCCTGGCACAGTGCCTGGCAACCTCACAAATGCTTGCCGTTTCTCGTCATCTTCTGTACCGCCTCTGTCTCTCCAAGCGTGCGTCCTCCATCTGGCCCAGGGCTCCACTGCCTTCCCCGCAAAGGTCCGATAACGAATATTCCCGCTTTGGTGGGCTGCCTGGTTTCAGTGATGGCTAGAGACTGAGCATCCCTCATCTGAAGACATGTAGCGCTCCAAAACCTGAAACTGTGAGCGCCAACACGACATGCTAACTTCAAAACTGACCTTACGTGATAGATTGCAGTCGCCAAGTGCACCAAAAATACTGCATAACCTGACCGTGACACTCGGGGATGCGGTTCAGTGACAGAGGGCCTGCCTCGCCTACATGACAGCTGGGCTCACTCCTCATCACCACATAAATGAAGCAAACCAATTACCGGAACAAATAATGATAAGGTAGTATTTCCATTGTTAAAAAGCTTCCAATATGTATAATGTCTTGGTTACTTTTCTGTCATTGCTGGGAAAAAAAATCCCCAACACCCCAAGTTACGGAAGGAAAGGTTTATCTAGCTCACGGTTGGTGGGAGTTTCAGTTCCTACCCTGCTGGCTCCAAGGGAGAGTGGCTTAGCGCAGAGGGCAGCAGTCATGGTAGGAGAGAACAGTGAAGCAGCAAGAGCAAAAAGGGAGGAGCAGGGGGAGCAGCTGCAGCGGCAGAGGCAGGAGCAAGCCGCTCCCTCCCCCTGGTGTCGCCTCCAGGCTGTCCGCCCCAGGGCAGGCTGTCTGCCCCAGGGCGGGTGCAGCCCTCACACCCATAAGCCCAGCATTGGATCTTGAATTAAGCACAGCCCCAGGAAGCCGCCATATGACTGTATGAGGCTTTCCTGGGACAACTAGACACAAGCCATGACATATGTGGCATATATAAAGCATCAATTTCTTCCCTAGGCCTCAGACTTCTTAATATATCTCATTGTTTGTAAGCAAATACTTAAAATCTGAAGGGAAAAAAACCTTAAACCCAGAATATTTCTGGTCTCAAGTACTTTGAATAAGGGACACACAAGCTGTCACAGACTCTGTCATCACAGAACAAGAGTAAATGAGTGGTCATGGCTATTTTCCTGTGTCCTTTTATTTATGGGCCTTAAAATTCAAATTTCATATAATTTTTATATGATACACAATGCCATCCTTCTTTTGAATTTTCTATCATTTTAAAATGTAAAAACCTATTCTTTTTAATTTTTTTATTTTTTAAAGAGTACAAGTGATACAGAATTTCATTAACTGCTTAAAGTAATATGAATTTCACAGTATTTGTTCTAATGCATAGTGTGGTCTTCCAATCAGTTATTCATATTACCAGATATATGAATGCAAAATTGAAAGAAGAAAAAGAAATGCATAGGAAATTAAGAAGACAAAAAATATAAACAATTGAAAAAAGGAGATGAAACAAATTAAAGCAATATCTGCTCTTCTCCATAGGCCAGCAGAAATGCACAGTACAGATGTCCAAACCTTCCCACTCACATACATAAACCTCTTTCCCCCACTCCCTCTCCTGTCCTTCTCAACTCAGTAACTCTTTCCTTTTGAATAAGTTCATTCCCTTTTGTGAATATCTATTGTACCCTTCAGATTTTATTTTTCTCTTTCCAGTTCTCACACTAAGGAGATAATATGTTTGCACATGTGGGTCTGATTTCAGTTGAGTATGTTCTCCACTTGCATCCATTTACCAACAAAAGGCTCAAATTTATCCTGTTTTATAGCTGAATAATACTCCACTGTGTAAAAAAACCACATCTTGTTCATCCATTCTTCAGTTGATGTGTATCTGAGTTGTTTCCAGGTTTTAGCTATGACAAATTGCACTATTATAAACATGGGTGCACATATATAGCTGTGGTATGAGGTCTTCAGTTCTTCTGGAAAATTACACAGGAGGGGACTAGCTGGCTTGAATGGGCTCTACAATCCAAGCTTCTAAAGGAATCTCCACACTGATTTCCATAGTGGTTGTACCAGTCTGCACTCCCACCAACAGTGCAGAAGGGTTCCTTTTTCTCCACAGCCTCTCCAGCATTTGTTATTGGCTGATTTCTTGATGTTAGCCATTTTTTCTGGGGTGAGATGGTATCTCAGTGTTGTTTTCATTTGTACTTTTCAAATGACCAATGATGTAGAACATTTTTTTCATCTATTTACTTACCATTTGTATTTTCTCATCTGAGAACTGTATATTCATCTCAGATGCCCATTTTTGGATTGGGTCTTTGAATCTGGGGGGTCTGATCTTTTTTTAAATTCTTTGTATGTTCTAGATAGAAGGCCTTTGTCAGAAGCTATAATTATAGTTGGCTATAATTTGTTCCCAGTTTGTGGGTTTTCTTTTACTCTGCTGATTTGCTTTGAAGTGGAGAAACTTTTCAAAAAGGAGATGCCATTTCTTGATTCTTTGATTTATTCATTCTTTATATTGTTTTCTTCATCTCCAATGCACTAATTTCTTCTCTAATCTTTATAATTTGCTGCCTTCTTTGGGCTTTGGTCTTGACTTGCTCTTCTTTTTCTAGGAGTTTGAGGCGCAGCATAAGATTACTTACCTAGGCTTGTTCTATTTTCTTAATGTGCGAATTTACTGCTATAATATTCCTCTTAAGACAGCTTTCATTGCATCCCATAGGTTTCTTTAAGTTGTATCTGCACTTTCCTTTGGTTGTAGATATTTTTTAATTTCTCCTTTAATTTCATCTGTGACTCACTGATTGTTTAGGAGGCTATTCAATTTCCATGTGTTTATGTGTTTTTGTAGTTTGTCAGTAATTTCCAGTTTTATTACACTGTGATCAGATGGGATGCATGGGATGACTTCAATTGCTTTGCATTTACTTAAGGTGCTCTGTGTGCTAGTATATGGTCTATTTTGGAGAATGTCCCATGTGCAGCTGAGAAGAATG
>NDGN011350820.1:0-12416 GCA_002564285.1 Tympanoctomys barrerae | reverse complement strand
GTCCTATTAATCAATTGTGAAACTGTCTCTTTGATATTTGTTTCTCAATACAATAAAAAAGGATACAAATCTAATACCTCAAAGATGAAACTAAATGAACAAATAAAATCCAGTGTTGAGTCCAAAAAAAAAAAAAAATCAGAAAAGTATGCATTTCTGTCACAGATTCACATGAGTCAAGGAGTATTCACAAAGAAAATGTGATAGATTTGGAGTATTTTCTACTCATGGGAGAAAAGAAAAACCACCTCTTCCAAAGGTGCTGGCCATGGATTTTCTTTCGGGCTTCCTCACCTTAGCAAAGTGGGTGTATTTCTTTCCATCAGAGAAGCTTACTCATAACACCAAGAAGTGTGTTTTGAGCATCTACCAAGTAAAAAAAAAAAAAATTGCTGTACTAGGCAAAAGGAAAAGCATCAGCAGGCTATGAAGAATGACAGGGATTGAGAAGTATAAAACATGGATTAGTTGAAAATGGCTTTAATGTAAGTAGACAGAGGAACACTTTCCTGAGAAAACATGAGAGGCCTTTTTTCAGTTCTGCACAGGAAGAATTCTCTGGGAATAAATGTCACATTTGCGATGTTTCAGGTAACATTCATGTTTGCTGTGCTCATTGTAAAATCCTAAATGCATAAAAATGGACTTGGTTTTATGACTCACATTAAAAGTACAGAGTGTGGAAAGGGAAGATGGCCTTATATCTGAGAAACTTGGCCCAGAATTTCTTAGGGGACGCCAGCATCACTCGTGCTACCTGCTTAGGTGTGATGAAGAGGTGGGTGCTACTTTTTCTCTCAGACCCATAGTGGGAGTCTGGCTATCAGAAGCTATCAGACAAACCTAAATTGAGAGAAATGCTTCATCATTATTTCTCAAAACTTGTAGTATCATAAAAAGTAAAGGATACTGAATATTGCCACAGGACAGAGGAGATGTGATGATGAAGACTATTCAAAGGACCTTGAAACTGGAAAAGGACGTGAATGGAAAAAGTACTGAAATACAAAACATCTGCAGCCTCACTAGAGAAGTGCAGCCATATTGGTTTCTTAGTTTTGATCAGTGTTCCAAGGTAATGTAAGATGACAATATTAGGAGAAGAGGACAGTGTTTATTTTTATTTTTTTCTATACTGCCTCTAGTTTATTTCTACAAAGAGCACAGGAGGATATCAACCCCCTACAAATGACACCCCAGGGGTCAAACTAGTCCTGTTTTTACATCAGCAGATAAGAAGTTTTTACTGTGGAGCCTTCATGGGGGCCTGGGCAACTTCGGGGTCCAGGGCACCTTTGGGAGCCTGGGCTGGAGCAGAAGCTGGAGCCGGGGCCTTGGCTGGAGCCTGGGCCTTTGGCCAGGAAGGCCTACAAGCCTTGACAATGCAGGCACAGTTATGCTTCCCAAGCTTGGGGTGGGCAATACAAGCAAGTCCGAATGAGCCTGTGATTTACTCCCTTTGGCATGATCTTAGGCTTCACCTCCTTGGGCTTGATGAGGGCCTTGATAGCCTCGGCACGTGTACTCATGGCCTTGGCATTATTGTTTGCTTGTATCTTCTCAAAGCCCTTGTTGTGCTTCTTGGCAAAATGCATGTTCCTAAGGAATTTGGGATCTACCCCCTTCAGAGATTCCTATCTTTGTGACCAAGCTTTCTTCATGCCATTTCTGTGCCATTTTCAGGACTAGTTGTAGCATGGTTCTTGGACTTGGCCATAATTGCACTGTAAACTGTGGCTGCCAAGTGCCTAGAACCGGAAGAAGAAAACTGACAGTGTGTAGACTGACGTCATATGGATGTTTCAAAGCTGAGACTATGTGATGTCATGTTGATATCATTAATAATAACAGGAAGTCAAATATTCTGAGTATTTTCATCTCTGCTAACTTGAATGGTACAGGGTTGGTACAACCAGGATGTTCAATGTCCATTTCATAAATGAAAAATTGGTGGCGCATATCTGAACTTACCTATCAAAGTTGTCAGTGCTCTGAGCTCAAGACTCAGTGTTCTGAAGCAGACACTGTTACTTTTATTTTCCCTCGGTATTAGGAAGGAAGACCAAAGTAGGGGTGTGTGTGTGATAATAGAGGAACATGATCTAAGAAACACTAGGGGAGAGTAAAAGGCTGCAGGGCTTGATTTCAGTTGGAATGAAAACTCTAAGGACTGATATATTGAGAATAACTAAGGATCTCACCTCTGCTTTTCTTTTTTAATATCCCAGATTTTATTTTTGTAACTTCTCTGCCCTCCTCTCTACCTTTATATGTGAGAGCTTCTCAATAAAAAAATCTGTCTATCTATCTATCTATCTATCTATCTATCTATCTATCTATCTATCTATCGTATGAGCCTGAAAATCATCACACCTTGGAGCCTCTGAACACTGTTTCTTGCTTTTTTGGTTCTCTCACCCTCTGGTCAGAATTCTAAACCTGATTCAGATGGGCCACGATGATAAAAATTTAGTTTCAATAATACTTTTCACACATTCTGTGTGTTTCCCCCCTCCGTTTTTGTCTCAATTACAATACCTACACAAATATCCTTGAATAGGGAGAATACATTCACAGCGCAGCTTTCTTATCATTCAAAACCAGAAGTGATTGAAGATACAAATTCTAAACACTCGCAACCATTCCCTCCCCCGCTGTGGAACTCATTCATTTTCCTGCTCTGCTGCATAGAGCAGAAAGCGAAACTTGTACAGGTTCCGTTTTGCCCCGAAACGGAAGTGTGCTATTAAAGATGAAATCATTATACTGTCCTCTCAGAACAAGGTTTTAAAGGAAGAACCTCGTGTGGACGCTGTCCACTTACACAAGGAAACGATGCTTAAAACACAGATAGCAGAAGATCGGTCCAAAAATGTGGCCTTCTATTCTGCTGGTGGAGTTCGAGGAACTATGCCTATGCTTTGCTGCCACCTTGGCAAACTAGGAGGATTTACACCGGAATTTTTCACCAGGAGGACTGCAGCAGCTCTCTCTGGCTGTCCTGAGAAGGCCGGCCTACGGCCACCAGGGCTCAGAGAGATATCTGAAGTGATTGATAAGATTCTCATTGCCCCGAGTATGTTGCAGAGTGAAATTAAAACATCTTTCTGGGGGTGGAAAGCACACGTGTTCTTTCTATAGTAATCGATTTCAGTAAAATCCACGTGGCACCCTTTGAATACTTTTTAAGGGCTTCTTTTTTCTTTATTCCGGAATGGAGACGAAAAGAAAGTGATATTCACGTGAGAACGGAGTTCGCACTCTGAGAGAAGCCCGGCTCGTTTAGGTGTGACAGTGACAGCGGTGACACTTTTCCTTTTAAATTTCCTGTGTTCATCTTCCAGACGCCTCGCCTATAACCTCTCTTAACTTCTTTGGAGTCCGGAACATTTAGACAACGCTGTTTTCTACAGGCACGACAGATGCAGTCTTTGCTTTAACCTCTTCAAAAGGATTTGGGAAATTTTTGCCAATTAAAATGTAACCCTTGCAACAGACCTGCTGGCTGGACGTTGGCGCTTCGTGGTGTTTTTGCACCGTCATTCTTATTTGCGTTCCCGATTTTATTGTACGGATGGCTTCCTTCCCCACCCCGTCTTTCCCTCCGGGTTCCCCATTCACACATTCAACTGCTTCATCTTTCAGTCTTCCGGGGTCTCCGTCTGTCTTCTTCTCTGGTTGTGCCTTTGTAGTCTGAGTAGGTGTGCCCTGGCTGGGTAGGTGGGGGCGGCTTTCCCGGTAGCTACAATTACATGTGGCATGAGTGGGTGTTGCACTCCACCGTTCGTCTCGCACACGCGATGCAGTTAAAAGCTAGAGCTGGAATCAGCTAAGAGTTCCACAATCTTCAAAGCGCAGCAAAGAGAGGAAATAATACAGAGGGCCAGGGGGTGAAAGAGTAAAGGAATTAAAAAAAAAGGGAAAAAAAAAACTTTGCTGGCAACTTCAGTAAATCCGGATATATATATATATATATATATATATATATATATATATATCAGATTCGGAGGAGTGCTGGGTCTGGTCCGGATGAAACCCTTCCCCGGCTGGAGTCTGGCGCTGGAGTCCGTCCTGGCGTCTCGCCCCACGAATGCCATAGACAGCGACAGCCCGCGCGGGGCGCGCTCGTGAACAGAGCTCTCGCCCTCGGAACCGCCCGCGGTTTCCTAGTCGACTCCAGCTTCTCCCGGGAGCGTGGGGCGCACACAGGGTTAAGTTAGCTCCCTCCCCGATAGGAGGGAGGAGAGGGGGAGGGGAAAGAGAAGCATACAGGCTCAAGCACGGTACCTTGTAGTTAGTTGTACGTTGGAAACCTGTCGCCTTCACTTGCGCGTTCGGTGTCATGCGTTGTCACAGCGGAGGAAGGAGAGCTTGGAGATAACATCAGTGCCCGCAATCTCTATCTCCTCCACGCCAAACCACGGATTTGACCCTGCGCGGGGTGCGCCTCTGGGACCCACAGCGAGCGTCCAGCAGCGGCGAGGCGGCAGCTCCGTCTGGTCCACCAAACCCCAGGACCAGGGTGGCAGTTGTCAACGATGGGCAGGACGGACCTTGGCGGCGACCCCTAAAACAATACCATGCCCCGGGAGCCCCACTGCGGCCGAGCCAGCTTCTTCCCTTTCCACCTCCCCGACCCTGTCGGATTCGGATGAGCCCATTGTGAGGAGACGCGGCCGCCAGGTAAAGGACTGCGGTGGCAGAAGTTTCTAGTAACTGCTCTAAGTGCCGCTGCGTGGGCACCACGCCGCCTCCTTGAGGGGGAGTCTGAACCAGTGGGGGTGGCTCCCGGGCAGGGGTGTTCTGGGCTTTGTCTCTAAACCTCAGAAGAGAATAGGCTTCTCCGAGGCATCCTGATTTTAGGGACTTTACTTTGCGTGTTTAATTCACCTTCTCTAAGGAGTTTTGGAAGTGAGCTCTGGGTCATACCGCAAATCAGCTTGCCAGCTACGCGCATCGATCTCCATCGGGCGTTTCTAGAAGCCCTAGGCTTGGGGGAGTCTAGTCACCCATTTTCCCAGAATAAATCTCGGAACTTCCAAGAGTAACAACCTTCCTTCCTCATCTGCTTTTAATGCCACCAGCATTATCAAGCGGTTATATCTAAAGCCACCAGCTCGCCCCCTGCCCGCAATCCCGGATAGTTTAGCGGCTGGGAAGATGGAGTGGATGCTAATTTATTTTCCTTGGAGTTGGGGGAGGGTGGTTCTAAAACCAAGTTCGTCAGCCCCGCTGGTGCTTGGGGACTGGCGGTCTCCGAGCTGGGGCCCTCACGCCTTGCCAGGACGCTGAAGGGGCGGCCAATGCGTGCTGAGCTCTGGAAGCAGAACCTGGCTAGCTTGCCCCGCGCCGCGCGCGTGGGACGAAGGGGGCGGCGGGAAACGCCCCCGGGAGCCGGAGTGGGGCGCAGGGACCCAGAGCCGCCCGCGGGGGAGGGGGGCTGTGTGTGAAGCCAGGCCTGGAGCTGCCACCGCGTCCCAGCTGGGGCTCTGAGCCTCCTCGAGGGATCCTTCCGCCCCACTGACCAGTGGAGCTCACCTTCGCGCTGGGCGCCGGCGCGGTCATTTCTCTTTCCAAATCAGACCCGAGATCTAGGTGTGAGGTCGAGAACCTGGCACTAGTCAGGGGAAAGAAAGCACCAGGGTAGAGCTCAGTAGGGTGGGCTAGAGCGATGCCTGGGAAATCTGGGACAACGGGGGCTGCGGCCAGCGGCTGTGGCTGGTGAAGGCCGAGGCCCCGCTGCGGGCACCTCGGGCACTTTGCTCCCGGCACCTCCCAGTAAGATGGCACTCACGGCCTGCTCCCTCCGGTCGGCGCTCTCATCGCGCCCCCTCCTTCCCTGGGGTTTATTATGACACCCAGTTTGGAGTTTGGGGATGACGGGCGATGCCTGAGCCACGGAAATCTGGCGGGGCGCGCTCCTGAGTTCGAGTGTGTGCGCGTGTGAGCGCGTGTGTCAACGCGCGGCTAGCGGATCCGTGCGTGGGTTGAGAGACGAATCGGGCGTTTCTCCAGGTCGTTTTCAATTGACGTAGGCGCTTGAATGCATGAAAGCGCTAGAGACGGCAGGGATGCGCAGGAAATAAAAACAATCGCGGAAGCGGTGCCAAGCGACTGAAGCTTTGAACTGAGGACCAGGACTGCGGTCGCTCCAGGGGCGCGTCCGCAAATCGTTCCCAGCCAGTCGCAGGCACCGCCCCAGCCCGGCTCTTCTTGCCCGAAAGCGATCCCAAGGGCGCTCATCTTGGGCTGCTTTCAAACTTGGGGTTGCGAGGCCACACGGAGAGCGCGTCTGGGCGCAGCCTGGAGCTCGACGCGGGCTCTCTCTCCCTCTTCCGTTCAGATTCAGCCTCTCTCCGGACGTGTTAAAACACGGCAGCGATTTACTGGAGGCTGGGCGCGCACGAGGAAACGGGGTGCGAACCAGACTCTGCCCTCAAGAAAGAGACCTCCCCCAGGTTTCCTTAGACTTAACCTTTGCGAAGAGAGGGTGCAGCGGAAACGTTGGGCTCCTTTAAGTGTCCAGCCAGTTTTCTAGATCTTTAGAACAGAATGTCTGATTGCTCATTGCGAATTACGGGGCCGTACAACTGCGCGCTTTCGAAGCGGTAGCCAGGGCGAGAAGAGAAAGTGGCAGTGTTTAAAATTATCGTGTAAAACTGTGGATTATATGCCTGATTAAAGTTTAAGAAATGGGTCTGGGGTGAGGGAACCTCAGCGGGCGGCGGGGGTGAGCCATCTCCCCAAGGTTGTCAGCTTTGGAAATAACGCCATTTTGGTTGAAGCCTCGCTATATTTTTAACCTCTAATCTCACATTTCGATCACTGCTCAGTCTAAGTAATTGATCCTCCTGCCTGGAAGTACGGCATTAAAAATACGCGGGGGAAATCGCCTTTCATGGTTCAGAGGGTGGCCTGATCCCCCCGGCGCAGGGGGCGGGAGGGCCTGTGTCGCCGGGGACTGGGCGGGCGGCCGAGGTGGCCCCCGCAGGGGGCCTGGAGCTCTGCGCTCCTCTCCCAGGCGCACAGGGTTAAAAGCTCAGTCTGACTTTGCCTCTTGGAAAGCCGAGGGTTTCACCCGCTCCTCCCAAGCATTCTTTAAACCAGAAAAGTGGGAGGGACTCCTCGGCGAGGGAGGGAGGCGGGGAGGAGGGAGGCGGGAGGCTGGGAGAGAAAGAGGCTCGGCGGAGGAGCGCGCCAGAGCGCCGGGGACGGACGGACTGAGAGGAGGCGCGCGGGAGCCGCGGAGGCGAACCCGCGAATTCATTACTGTAAACATCTCCCGGGGGTGCCGGGAGGGCGGGGGCGGGGACCTCGGCGCCTACATTAGCCTGGCCGCGGCGGCCGAGGCGGCAGTGGGCTCGGAGCAGCCTCTGGCCCGGTGGCGGGAGGGCGCAGCACTCGCACCCCCGCGCCCGCCGGTTCCGCGGGTCCGAGCCGAGCCTGAGCAGCCCCGCCTCGCTCTCCGCGTCCCCGGAGTCCACAGCCTCCGGGAGCCGGGGAGCCGCGCGCCGAGGTGCCGCTCTCGGTCGCCTTTCCCGCTCGCCCTACTTCTTTTGGGGTCCGCAGAGCGGGAGGCAGAGGAAGCGCGGAGGCGGAGCAGTCGCGGCCGGAGCCGAGAAAAAGTGGCATGCCGGAGCCCTGGAGGCGGAGGTGGCCGAGCTCGGGGGAAGATGAAGCCGCGGCTCCGTAGGGGAAGTAGGCGAGATCCAGCGAGGCGAGCGGGGCGCCCAGGCGCCCGCGGGCTCCCGGGAGACGCGCGCCGCTCGGAAGCTCCGGCCTCGGATCCCCCGCGCCCCGACGCTGCGGGCGACCGGGCTTGGCTCCTGCAGCCGCCGCCGCCGCCGCCCGGAGGACCGAGCAAAAGTTTGGATCTCGGGGAGGGCGCCGCGCGGCGCGGGATCACCGTCGGGGCCGGAAGGAGACCGCAACTACCTTGGCAGGTAACGCACGCCCTGAGCAGCCTCTCTCCCCGGCCCTCTGCTGGGCTGCGCTCCCTCGGGAGCCTCCTTTTCTCCAGCACTCGCCAAGGTTTGGCTGGAAGTAATCAGGAAGCGAAGTTCGAGATGCCGAGAATGGATACCTGGCGCGGGCACTTCTCTGATGGTATTAGCAGGGGCGCTCCGAGCCGGGTCACCAGCTGCGCGGGGAGGCGAAGCCTCCGCAGAAGTGGGTGCCAGTCCGAGGCGCCAGCTGGTGCCCAATCTAGTTCGCCTCTTGGGAAATTTGGAATGTGAACCCCGGGGCTTGTAGCTTGCCGCGATGCGGGCCATGGTTGAAGGATTCCACCCTCACTTCTTTTACAAAAGCGAGTAGAGCCTCCTTTCATTTGTCCGTCTCATTTAGCTGGCTCGTCGCAGCACCTTTAGGAAGGAGGGTGAAAACTGCAAACAAGGAGAAATACATTTTATTTTATTTTTTTCCTTTTGATATCCTGAGTCCTCTCCGGTCACCTTCTGGCGTCATAAAATAGGAACTTCAGAAGTCACATTTTCATTGAGGGACGGCGTGAAACATATTAGTTCTTGCTATGAATTTCTACTGATGATCCCGTGGGGGGGGGGGCGAGAGGGTGTTGCCGGGATGTGCCCCGACACACACCGTGGTAGAGATGGCCCGCTCTGCAGCTCTGCTCTGGAAGTGAGCGGCCTCCTGGTGTGCTGACTGGGGGCACTGGAGAGAAGACGGTCACGTTTGCCCCACAGCAGCCTTCCTTAAGCTAAGAAAATAGCTGCTGCTCACTGCTGGAGCGACAGGATTCTAGCCCTAACTCCCCCGTGTCCCCTCAAGCCCCTGCAGGGTTGTGAGTTTCATCACAGCTGCTTTCGTCTTTATTATGATGATCATGATTAATTCACCTGAAAGTCATCAAGCCTTCTTCTGTGAATGGAGAACAGTTTCCAAGAGCTTTTGATTAATTTTAATGGAGGGGATCGCTTTGTGAAGCTTATAGTACGCTAATCAAGTCAGTGCAAGGCACAAATCCGTGTAAATGCTCGCGCAGGAGTGCAAGGTGCTGATTAGATTTCTTTACATGCTGCATTTGCTATGCAAAGCCTCTTCTAAATGGGAGCGATTGCTCCCCATTCGGCTGGGAGGCTCTTTAATCACGCAGGGCTTCAGGGTGCTTTGGAGCATGTCCACTAGCTCACAGGCTTATTGCTGAATTTATTATATCTAACTTCTCCCAGCCAAAAGCTAGTGTGAAAGCTTGCTTCCCATGTCAGGACCTAGATTGTCTGTGGGCTTAACTCCTATGACCTTAAGAAATCTCCAGTGAAAGCATTCCCAAAACATTTGAGGTAAATAGAATGCAGGCTGGCATTTTTCCAGGGATACATTGGATAACTGCAATAGGTATGTAAAATTTTAGGTCAGCATGTGAAATATTAGAACTGGGTTATTATTATTATTATTAAATCATGAAGCAATATATGCCAGATACATAGGATCAGCAGGCCACAACATATTAGAACACAATCAGTCTTTGGATAATACAAATAAGAAGAAAGTTGCTTATTTCCACATAATCCTCTTACTCTTGAAAGAACAACTTTTTTTTTTTTTCCCTCCCCTCCTCAAATCCTGAAGCAGGAGAGAGTTAAACCATTTAAGAAATTTTTCTAATCACAGATGACAGTCCAACACCATATTGTCAAGTTGGGTTGCAAATACCTGGGACTGGCGGAGGTGGAAGATGAGATTTCAAGCATGGTTACGTGTGTCTGCTAGTAAGTACATGGAATTGTAAAAAGAATTGGACCAGCTGCACTGTAGCAGAACCTATTACAAGCCTAGCATGGAAGGAATGCCAGTATGGTTTTTTTTTTTTTTTTTTTTTTTTCTTTTTTTAATGCTTGTGTCTCAACACTCCAGTAGTTTCATTGCAGTGTTTTAAATTCTAGGGGATGCTTTTAACCAAAGGAAGCAGATTCCAAATGATTTCATACTGGGCCATCCTGGTGTCCCCAAGGCAGTCATGGCTTTTCCTGTATGCTAAGTTTCAGATGATGTGATCTTATCCGGGTTTGACTTTGACCAGCTGGATCTAATTTGAACCTTCTCTGATGCCCCGTTACATTTATATTCTGTCCTGCAGAAGAGTTTGATTTAGGATTTAGATGGATCTCCCCCAAAGCATTCTTGTATTCTCTCTATTTGCAGTTGTGGTTTGAAGGAAGGCTGGAGGGTTCTCCAAGTTCAGGATCCTCATTCTACAGAAGCTCACTGTGGGCATCTCATTTAGTTTGACTTTTCTGGTCTGTACTTTGGGAGAAAAAAATTGCTACTTCTGTGATCAGCAGCATCTGAAGTTGGAAAATAGCAACCAGAACTGTACCTCTGCAGCAGAACTGTTGCCTTTTGGTTAAACTTTCTGTTTAGAGGCCTCAAGAAAAGTCGAGGTGAGGAGATATTACTTCTGTTCGGGTCACGTGTGTCAGGATAATCATCATTTGGTATCTTTAATTTGAAGTTCATTTTTCACTAGATTGCTTTAATAACTTTGTGGTTTCTGCCACCGTGCTTCAAATTCAGCCCATTAGTGACCTCTATCTGTGAGAAGTGAATACTTACTGTTTTTCTTCCTTCTCTTCAGCCTGCAGACAATCTGAGGGGAAATCCCAATCAGCCTCTTGGTTCTTTCTGAATATTTCAATTTTCCTAAGTTAGTTTTTTAATACCGAGTTCAGTGAGGATAATATTATTTAATATCAGTAGTAAAATGTAGTGGGGTAATAAAGTCCCCTGCGTGGCTTCCCTACACAGTATCGACAATATGCTGTACAGAAATAAAACACCAATGCCGTCCACTGGCAGTAAAAGGGTTGTCTAGTTGGATAGACTGTTGTTTTGAGACTCACAAAGCTGCTGAACGTAAGTGAAATTTTATTGCCCCTAAGTGCTTACATAACAAGGGAAATTTGAGCCGAGCGCAGAACATATATGTGGTAACTCGACTTCGTAGTAGCTGCATGTATGTCTTTAAATTCAGCTCTGCTTCTGCTGTGAACTTACAGTGGTAATCAAAGACTAGGTGGAGTGTGCCCAGGGTATTTGTCAACACATGGTCCTTTTTAAGGAGACTTGTAAAAGCTGATTCCTTTGTTTTCTGAGTGTATTCCAATAGAAATTTCAATTTTAGTTGATTATTCTAAATGCTAACTTCACTGAATTTTTTAGGTGGGTGGATACCATTATCTGACATTTTCCAGATGGTTTTTGATGTAGTGGTATTTGGGGATATGAAATTTTAAGGAGGTTTTCTTTCTTTTCCCTTGGGCAGATTTTAAGCAATTTTTTTTTGTTTTGTTTTAAAAAGCCAGCTATTGTTATTAATTGAGGTTAAACAACCATTATAGTAGTCCAGCCAACTTTCCTATCCTTTACGTACTCCATATTTCTTTGCTTTTGTGAAATTGCATTTTCTTGTGCAAGCAGAGGTATCCGCATGTAGTAACTCGTTGCAGAAATAAACGACCTCTAATTAAGTATCTGTTTATAGTAAAACACACATACATATACACCCCAGGAATCATTTTTCAGACAGAGATTCTTTTCAAGGTTTTTGAGTATGTTCCTTTTTAAAGAGCTATGACACAAGTATTGTAATAAAAATATCCTGTGTTCTGATGAATACAGAGACCTGTTTCAGTGGCACGAAACAGTAAAACACTGTATTAGCAAAATAATCAGTGGCATTTTGAGTACATGCTTAAAATCTGTTAGAAACTTCATGACATTTTTTTTTTCTCTCTCTCTCTTGGCAAATTTTGCATCTACTGGTCTTTTGGTTTTCTTTGATTCCTTCTGCTGTGGCTCTTTGAAGTGATTCAAAATTAAACAGTAGCTACTTTTCAGGGAAATTCATCATGTTATGTTCAGGATTCCAGAAGAGTTAATGATGCAGAAAAACTCCTGTAAAACATCTTTCTAAAAGAAGTCGTTCTCCTGCAGGCTTCTCACTTACTGGTCTCCTGTATCATTTGCAGTGAGTTGGAACTTCATTATTTATTTATTTTTCAAATACCACCTCTAACTTAATTTAATGTGGGATGTGTTTCCGCAAAAGCATGGGGTGCCATGTGTCCCGAGCTGCCCGAACAAAGCAGTGTGGTTGTTACCGATCTGTAATAAGTGAAGGTCAAAGAAAATATCCTCATATAATTTGGGAAGTCAAAAGGCCACATTCATGATTCTCGAACACTGGTCAGTTATTCTACTAATACTTCATAAGGATATACTTTTCCTGGCAGCTTAGTGGTTAAAGACCTCAGCCAACTTTGGAAGCATTCACAAAATAAATCTCCGGAGCTGTTAGCCATTAGGTGTTCATTAGAGCTGACTGAGCCGGGATTTATTTCATTTCTCTTTTTTTCTTTCTTTCTTTCTTTCTTTCTTTCTTTCTTTCTTTCTTT
>NDGN011350818.1:0-11130 GCA_002564285.1 Tympanoctomys barrerae | reverse complement strand
ATTAATTCCTAAGTATTTCATTTTCTGCAGTGCTATTGTAAAAGGTATTGTTTCTCTAATTTCTCCCACCCACATGCTGGCCCTGGACTGGGACCAGAAGGGTCCAAAGAGCATGGCAGTAGGTCTCACTCACATACTGGGCCTGGGCTGGGGCCAGAGGAATTTGGTGGGCGCAGCAGAGCAGAAGCTCTCCCACACACATACCAGGTCTGGGCTGGGTCCAGAGGGTCCAAGAGCATGGCCCTGATTGTATTTCTTAAGTTGGTCCTGGGACTACTGAGCTCCATGCTGGAAATACAGATTATAATGTCCCACCCCAACCCACTGAGTCAGAAATCTGTTGGATAAATATTTCTTTACTTTTTATACCATAACGCCTGACAGTTGCCACTCTACTGGCTTCTCTCCCAGTAGAAGGATAGAATAGAAGACAATAATAAGAACTTGACCAGGATTAAATGTCAGGATTTGTGGGATGGTTATAGTGTCATATAGTCTCTAATGTAGGATCAAGCAGATGAAAAGTCTTAGAGGACTCTTGATTTACTAGTTTATTTGGAAATAGCAAAGAAATGGAAGTACAACTGAGGCGGACAAATCATCTGATGGCAGGAAATTTGACAGGAAATTGGTAGCGTGGGGGGCTAGGGTACAAAAGGCTCTGGATGGGGCAGGGGTCCTCACCATTTAGCAGGTCCAGAGTGTCGTACATGTAGGACCCACGGGCCGAAGCTTTCAAAGCTACTGGAATCTGAGTTCTGTACCATTATAGTAATGTGCTTTCCTCCACCTGTCCTTGCTGCAAGGTTAAATTTGTAAATCCTTGTTACATCCTGTCTCTCCAGGTAGCTGCAGTCACAGGAGGAGGTGGTGTTGCAAACCTCACCCTCCAGTGTCAGACTTGCAATACAGATGCTCTCTCCAGGTGCTCAACAAACTGGCTTGCTTAGTGGGACTGACCAAGGTGGAATATGTTCAGCCTACATTCTATCCCAAATAAGCAATGAGGACACATATGTGTGCGTGCACGTGCACACACACACACACACACACACACACACACCTACCTGCACACAAAAGCATGAGAGTCTGCACACCGAACAGACTACTGCCAAGTTTGGAAAATTGGGATTTTTCCTGAGTGCAATAGGGAGTCATGGAAAGATTTTAAGATGCAGAGATATGATTGCATCTGTGTTGACTCTAAGCGCTAAGCTTGAAAATTAACCAGTTGATTACTACAGAATAAGAAGGGCAAGTTAGGCAGGTTCTCATTTGTTACCAAAACAATAAACGCGCGTGTTGAGGAATTGCATGGTGCGCAGCCCCAAAGTCACGTGGCTAGGATTGGCGGCCATGATTCTCTGTGTGCTGGCTGCTCGCATTTTCTAATGTTTGTGAGGCAAATGGATTTTCTCCTCTAGCTCCAAGCAGGATATGAGAAATACTCTCCTGAGGTGAAATCACCTTTTGGAATTTTCTCACATATTCTTCTAAAATCTAAAAGCAATTATTACAAAAAAAAGATACCAATGTTAATGTTTTAAGAAGTGCCAGTGAGTTTGTTTATTTTTGCAGAAAGAAACACAAGAAAAATAATGTGGAAACTGGTAAAGTTAGTTGTAAGCGTCCATGGGAACCTAGTGCAGGTATACAGGAGAGGCCAAGACTTTTGTGAACATAACTTCTTATTTGGTTTTCAGTTGTAAACCACGTTAATACTTCCTCTTTCCAAAACATAAAATTAAGTAAAAGGAGACAGAAGATGAAAAAGAACCTAACTGTATATCAAATGGATAAAAATCACACAATAGAAAAATATTCTGACTAGATACCTTCAAAAATTAAACTACAGAAAAATATGGAATTTTATTTAACAAGCTGTTAATAGTGTATATTTCAGGAATGCACAAATTAGTTAAGACATACAAGTTATTTGGAATCAGGGTGCATCCTGTGGGAGAAGGGGGACCCACGTGGGCTGGGAAATGAGGGGTCTGCCTGAACTGGCAGCACCCATGATGGATATGAAACAGCAACTTTCTATTTCTAAACTCCTTCTTCGTTTATTAATTGGTGTTTTTTTGTAAAGAAGAACATTCCCTTTCCCTTGCCATTTTTATTTTTTAAATATCAGATTGTATCCCCTTATATATTATAACCATTTCATGCATTTGGCACTTAAAAATTATTTTTTTATGTATTTACTAGAGTCTCACTACACAGATCAGACTTGTAGTGAGCCTCCTGTTTTCAGCCTCCCAAGTGTTGGGATTATAGGCACACGCCACCATATCCAGTCTCAGTAATTGTCTCAGTGTGCCCCAGTGGCAGGCCCAGCACAGCAAGCTGAAGCTCGAACCCCAGTCCCTGTGTCTGCCTAAAAAGGTGCTTTAATCTGATAAACTATCTGGCAGGCCCACCCCCATATTTATTTATTTATTTATTTATTTATTGCAAGGTCTTGCTCTGCAGCTTGACTTGTAGTGATCCTCCTGTGTCAGCCTCCCCAGTCCTGGGATTACAGGCATGCACCACTACACCCAGTTTTGGTGGCCGGCTTGGCGCACCCAGGGCTTTGGGACCTGCATGGCATGTGGTACTAGGGATAGAACCCAGGTCCTTGTGCTTGCCAGGCAGGCACTTAGACCACTGAACTATCTCCCCAACCCTCATTTGGCATTTTGGTGCCCAAATTATTTTAATTTCCCACTAAGACTCTCTTCAAGCTAGATCATGTGGCTTCTTGAATAAATTTTTGAAAAAATGAATTTGTATTGACTCTCCTAAGACCAATACAACACTACAAACAAAACCAAATAAAAAAGGTCAAAGAGATACAGCCACTAAATGTAGCATGAGGTCTTTTATTAAATCCTCCATGTGTATGAGTCTGCACATACACAGGTGTATTGGCTACTTCAGCCTACATAGGGACAATAATCAAGAACTTAAAGAAGGGGTGTATTATACCAATATTGTATTTCTTGGATATGATCACTGTGTTGTGGAAGTGAGGATCTTCTTGATTTTTTGAGCTGTTTATAATAGTATGCAAGAGGGAAGTGTCATGATACAGAGCTAAAGTACCTAAATCTCAAGTGATTTAAAATAAGTATAATTCTGGGGCCATGCAAACAATTAGTGGCTATAGGTGAGTAGTAAGTGTAGTGGGGGTGTTCTTGCAATGTTTCTCTACGATAGCAATTTCTCCAAGTAGGAAGTTGAGGAGTGAGGAAACATCAGGCTGAAGCGTTGTAGAAGTCAGAACTGGGACTGGCCCCAAACTCTATATATCTGAGGTTGTCCCTAAGAGAAGCACATGCTGCATAGGGAGGTAGCTGAGGCCACTGGCAAGAAACAGTCTGCCTGGGCCTTACTCCTCTTGGGGCGGTAGGACTTGCCAGCCTTGGTGTTGTCAGGAGACAGCTATTTGTTCCAAAGCCATCTAGGACACAAAGGTAACGTAGCATTCCGGAGTTCCATCCCAAGCCCAGTCACGCAATGAGAGCACATTTAATGAGTCCTTTGGCAAGGCAGGTTTTAGTCCAAAGCTCATGAATCTTGTCATGGAATCACAGTTAACTGACCACGCGAGAGTGTGCCTAAGGTATCCGGGGATTGGCAGTGCGGCTTATTTTTTGTCAAGTGTGGCTTTGTTGTTTTTATCTGATGCTCAGCATGAAGCTTCACATAAAAGCAGGTTGGCCTCACTACATCCTCTGCCGTCCCACTGCTCCCCAGGCCCAGATGCAGATTTGAATTCCTGGCATCTTGCTCTCATTTGATGTGCTCTAGGAGGCTTCAACTCTAGTTTTGTCCCCTGGAGTAAAGCAGCAACTGCTTTAAACTGATAACGGCATGATTTTGCTGCCCTATAGACAGTCATTTAAACTGTGTGATATGTGGCCACTGCCTTGAAATTCAAGCAGTGGAAATGACATCATTATCAGCCGACTCTTTATGATGAAAAATGACCCACATTAGGAAACAATCTGAACCCAAGGAAACTTCAGTGATCAATCATCACAATTATAATGTGCCGGTCTTTTATGTAAATCCAACCCATAGTGAAGCCTGGTTTGGGTGGGGGAGTTGGCAGAGGAGAAATTCAGTGGAAAAAGAACATTAGTACAATGTAATTAAGCAAAAGGGAAAGCTACAGATAATCTATGGTTCTCAGGAGACCGCTGCCTGCCTCAGGGACCCTGATCTAAGCTGAAAGGGCTGCATCACCATCATTAAAAGCATTTGTTAAATGCCCAAAGCTACACAGAAATGGACTGGGCTTCATGCCCAATGGAGCTGGTTGCAACAGGCCAAAGCCCTCCCTTGGGGAAGTGGAGCCCTCTGTGGGCTGCCTGGGTGATGGACGGTGTCAGGGATGTTCCTTCCTTGGGGAAGCCAGCACCACCACCAGAGGATGACGGTATTGCTCCGGAGGTCCTGGTTTCCTGCTTCTATTCAGTCCCTTCTGGTCATCTGTCTCTTTCAAGCTTTTATAGCAGTTGTGTGGTGGCCTGAGTAGGAGTGAGGAAGGAGCGGGATGTCACTGTGTACCTGCAGGGAGGCCGATTGCTTCTGAGGGCAAAGGAGGTGTAGACTTGGGTGATCGATCTTGCTATGTGTGGACACGTAGCTACAGCAGGCCGGTCTCCCAGTCCCCATGCACTCCTCAAAGCCTGTATTTTGCTCCTCAAAGCCTCCTCCCAAAGCAGGCGGAAGTGTGTGTGTGTGTGTGTGTGTGTGTGTGTGTTCCCGCGCGCGCGTGCGCGTGCGTGTGTGAGTGATGAGGATGGGCAAGGAAGTAATTGCTGAGGCTTCAAGGCTCGCAGAAAACTGCCAAGGACAGACTAATTAAGGCTTCTCCAGGTTGCCTCCACGCTGAGCCGCTGGAGAAACGTATGGATGCCAAAGACCAGCCCAGCTCAGCCCAGCCCAGCTCAGCCCAGCCCAGCTCAGCCAGCGGGTACCAGGGAGTTCGGAGGCTGCAGGCCCAACCCACAGCAAGATGCCCTGGACTAGTATATGTGCTAGACATGATCGTCACACGTGGCCTCTACCTGCTAAATCTGGGTCCCCTTCAACTCTGTCTCTCTCCCTTGTTTTCCCCCTGACATATCTGAGATGTGCTGCTGGCTGCCTGCAGAACATCTCTTACTTACATTTCTTATCCTAACACCAGCCCAGGTGATGAGGCCCTGGCCTACTTCCTTGCCTTCTCTGTTCTCCCCTTCAGGATACAAATAAACCTTTCTCATCCCCAGCCCATCATCCTGATGAGCCAACTGGGGAGTTTCAACCTTCTTTGAGCGCTGGGGCCCTTCTTAGGGCGGCACCTTATGCCTGCATGGTTTGATTTCTGGGCTCTTCTTTCATATGCAGCTGGAAACAGATTTCACACAATACAGGAGGAGCAGCCCAGAGCACAGGGCAGAGAGGAGGGAGCCAAAGGGTGGGAGGAAAGTCCTGTCACTCCATGTTGACGGGGACTCAGGCACTGTTTGAGGCTCCAAACCCATCGTGTGGATCAGTCCCCACCACAGCCTGGCAGTGTGAGAGCTTCCCTCAGCACCGTTTGCAGAAAAGCAGCCTGAAGCTCAGAGAGGCTCAGGGACTAGCTTGGGCTCTCATGAGTAGCAGGCACAGCTGGGACTCAAGCCTGCTTTATCTGACTTTCAACACCTGCCCTTCAACATTGCCTTCTGCAGGGGGTGAAGCAGTGGTGGGAAATATCTTACACTTCCAGGAAGGAGTTTTGGCTCACAGTCATTCAGCCATTCCTGCATCCAAGGTGCCTACATTGTCTCTGGTTATATTAGCATGTGCAGTAGTGGTGCAGGAGGTCATGCCCTTCTAGAGAGACCCATGGGATGGGCAGCAGGGGTCTCACTGCATTTTGGTGGAGTTGGATCCAGAGTACCTCTGGGAAATGCCCCCTTGCTGGAGCCTAGAACTCTTCCCAGGTCACCTTTGGAACTATAGTGCGAGCAGTTCCTAATCTGACCCACCATGGCATTTTAAACACTGCTCATAAATGCCTATCTGATTTATTCACAGAGATTAATGGGACCATATCTTGGGATCTACGGACGTCACTGGACACACTCCAGTTGGCTCCAGCTGCAGTGCAGGGCCTGCTTCTCCAGTATTCTGTCAGTGCAGGGGACTCAGTGAGCGTGTTAGGTGAAGGGTTGTACTTTCTGCATGGCAAACTCCTTCCTGAATTCTGGGGTAAAAATGAAGAAAGAAAGCCACTTTAAAACATGTCCTAAAGAATAGTCTTTGTGTTGCCCTTTGAAGCTGACCTCTGATCAAGGTGCTATCTCTGATACTTCAGTCAAGAAGCTGTGCTGCATGGGAGGCCTTGGGTGGTGTCCCAAGTCTTTCACAGTGCCCCTCTCTTTACCTCAGCTTCAGGTCTGATTTGGGAAGGGCTGTGTGGGACATTTTGTAATAGTCATTTTATAGCTGTGGTTTAGAGCATGCTTTCTGGAATGTGGAATCTATGCATGGTTACTAGGAGTTACTACTCATTGCCTGTCTTGGCTTTGAAGGTTATGGGAAAACAAACATCCCTGGATCTGCTTTACCCGTCCTTGTCAGCATTGCACCTTTGATCAGCTCAGGNCTTTCTTCTCTACTCAGCAAGCGAGGGGACAGTGAGGACCCTCTGAAAACGTTATCGTGGAAGGAACAAACTGGGATCTTAGAGTTGTGTAGTAGAATCCATCTGCTTCTGTTGGTACATTCGCTTGTGTCTTTGGCACAAATATTATTTTATGCCTGAGTTCTATGGAACATATTAATATCACCACAGTAATTATATTCAATTGACTGACAAAGTAAATCACCTTTCATGTCCAGTTTGCTTCCAAAAGCTGTAAGAGTAGAGAATTCCCTCAAAGTTCTTGGACGCTGTTTATTTCTATTAAATTCTTTTGCATATGGTCCATATTCATAAAAAGATTGTAGAACTAGAATTTTTTCATGCATTTAAATTTTATCTGCTGTAGAGCTTATATATTGGGCTGGTTCCTAATCAGTGACAGATTGGATTGGCGAGTATGGGGTGTTGAATGCTGGATGGGTAGTGGAGACCAGGCCTCAGTGGGTGGTAAAAGGTACAGTGTAATGCAATGAGCTCGGGTCAGAAGAATGGAGGGCAAGAAATAGCTAGGAACTAGCTGAGTGACCTCAGGCTGGACTTCAACCCCCCTGAGCTTCAACTTGTTATCTGTGCTGTAGAGAGAACAGTGCCCATCCCAAAAGGATTTGGAAAGACTCAAATAAGACAAAGTGTGGGGAGGTGCATGAGAGGCTGTGAAATCTTATGCCCATGTAAATTGTAGCTTGTGGGCTTAAGCTGGATCAACTAGTTCATGAGACGAGACAATCTAAATCTGGGGCTTTGTTAAACAGATATTCCTTATTGATTTTTCTCCTAACCAGATTTAATCTATACTGCGTGGTCTTCTGTTTAATTTTCCAAGATATGGGCTCATTGAAGATCTGTGCTTTAAATAGTCAGATCCCTCCCCTTGCAATGCCCATGCAGAAACTGCTCAGAACACAAGTACCTGGCTTTGTACCCCAAGAAACAAGTGTGTCCTGCTAAGGCTGTTCCTGCCCAGTTGCCCCTGTGGGCCTTCATGTGACCCTATCTCCCACCCCTGCCAGGCGGTCGAGCTGCCTCCAGCTCTGTGTCCAGATCTGTAAAGATGCAGAGGTGTTGCCACAGCTGTGTCGAGTCTGCAGGCCTTTCAGAAAGGCAGTGCTGTAACATGTGGGGGATTATTAGAATATGTATCCCTGATAGCTTATTGTAAGGAGGGGACACTGATCTTAGGACCTGATGTGCAAGACCCTGTGAGAGCCCCACAACAGGAACTATTATCACTCCAAGTTTACAGGTAATGAAACTGAGCTCAGAGGGCTGTAGGTCCACTGCTCAGGATGAGCAGTAACACAGAATAAGTCCCAAATCCCATGCAGATCTGTCAGACTCTGAAGGCTCCTCTCATCCCTGAATGCTGCCCTGGGGGCTCACAGGGCTGGTCTGATCAAGCACCCCAGCTCTCAGATGAAGCTCAGCCCTAGGGAGCATCCTCTTCCTGCCTCAGGAAAGTGAGGCAGGGGCCTGAGACCACATGGGAGTTCTTCCTTGAGATTCTCCTGTGCCAGCCACCTCAGGACGTTAGCCCCTCATTGCCAATTGAGAGGGCTTACTGGGGTGGCTGGACACAGTACGTGGGTGCAATGGGCTGCCCTTGCTCTGTTTGTGAAAAGTGCAATTGGCCGTTTAAAACATTTATTTTCCGAATGGGTGCATTCACTGTTTTGTACCTGTGATGAAAGTTGGGGGTGGGGTGAGCTAGAGGGCATGACAACTCTTGCTTTCCATCGCTGTGATTTTTCACATCTTTCTGTTCCTTCTTGCAAATTGTTGTCTTAAAAATGGAAAACGAGAAGAAAAAGGAAGGGAGGAAGAATCAATTATTCCAGCAAGGCGAAGAAAGGGGGAGAGAAGAAAGGGGAAAGACTCGATGGGTCTGGGGTAGAATAAAGTAGAACAGGACCAGGGACTCGAATGTCCCTTCCACCCAACTGGTACTGGCCCATAAATCGTTACATTACATTCCCTTAGACGTGTTAAAAATGCAACTGTGCTTGCAAATAATTGCTGCCATTGAAAGAATCTGCCCTGGCATATCCATTTGAGCTCAAAATAACCCATGTAACCTAAGAGTAAATCAGTGACTGGACACCCGGTGCCAAGCATAATCTCAAGCAACATTTAACTAGGTTCAATATTTATTTCCCTGCCTTGAGTCACTTTGAAATGATCTGGACTCAGTTCAGACAGGACCAGCCCTAATTTTATGGTGCTCTTGGAATCCTTCCAGCAACATGAGGGCTCAGATGTCAGACAGTTCCAGAAAAATGAGATCTTGCACAGATTTCACAACTCAAGGCGCTCTCCCTCCAATGTTTCGCAACATGTGGGCCTTCTGACCAAAGACACAGCTTTTTGAGAGAGTTGCGAGCACCTTTAAGCAATATACTATACCCACACCTAGCACCTACCTCCTCCCCTGAGATGGGGTGGGGGGAAAAGTGAACCCTGGTTAACAGCTTGCAAGAATATTTGCAAGTAGGCAAAGAGAAATACAATTTACCATGTTTCAAGCACACGACGTTTCCCAGGCAATTATGGAACCCCAATTTGGGATGCCTCAGACCACATGAGAATAGCAGACAACGCTCCTGCGAGTGTGATAGATTCAAGGACATATCAAATAAATAACAGCCAGTCCTCAAGCTTTTGTATCTCAGATGCTAAATCAATAGAAAACCAACCAATTTTAGTGTACACTAGAGAGAAATGTTCAGATGGCAGGGTTGACTTATAGCCCCCTGTTAAAGGGGTATTGAACTGACATTGAGTGACCTCACATTCACCATAGCACTTATTGTAAAAGTCTGACTTGGTTAAGTGAAGTGATTGATAATTCTCCCTTTAGATTCAGCCTTTCATATATATTTTTTCCTAGTTGTGAGAAGACTCAAAGAATCACTTGTGAAATCATACATTTTCCTTATTGCTCCTTAATCAATAAATGCTTAGTCTTGATTCAGCAGAACAGCAGGAATTTTGAAGTTGGTGGGTTTGTATCCTACGACAATTTCATTAGTTGTTGGGCCACCTTTTTAAGTTTCTCTAAGATAATGTCCTTATCTATAGAATTGGGATTCTTGGGTGAGACAATGAATGTAAAGCAATTAGTAACTACACAGACACATGGCCAAACATTTCTAGCCATGCTTTTAGTTCAATAGTAATAGCTATCATTGTTATTAATTTTGATTCTTGACTTCATAATTCCATAGATTATGATGCCATTATCAAAAGTAATAACAGCAATGACTGTTACAGGTATGCTTCATGACTTAAATATACTCTCATTTAATTCTCATGCAAAATTCTGATGCCTGCTATTATTAACCTACTTCTGGGGCTCACAGAAATGAATGAATTAGTTTGAAATCATCTAGTTGGCAAAGAGCACAACACACAGTGTTGCACTGGCTTCCCTGCCCACAAGGAATATAGATTATTGCTTTTTTATTCTATTAAAACCTACAAGGAACAGAAAACTAATAATTTAGGGATAGCCACTTTATCTGGACATGTGGCTTTTCATCTGTTAAGTCAAAAAGCTGAAACAGATTGCAACAAATGTTTTGGGATTCTGGGATTCTAATGGAGTCAGTTGTAGAGACAGACAAGCTAGAAGGTGTGGAGGAATTTGTGAATGTTTGAAGTGGAGCTTGTTTACATGTATGCACTAGTCTGCCTGGCCATAGCACTTTCCATGTTGGCACTTTTTTCAAGTTGTCCTTTCTACCTGCTGAGGACAAGCCTGTCTGCCTACGCAGACAACCCTGTCCACGGTATATGGGGTTGCTCTTGCATAAGCTAGTACAGTCTTTAATTGGGATCATTCTGCACTTCCTACTCTCAACCTTGATTCTTCTGAGCAGCTTAACAATAGTTCCTTCTTCCCAATCCTAAAATAAATTCTTCTGCCATTCTGGGAATTATGTTGTGATTAAAGTTATTTACATTTGGGCCTCACACTTCAGGATAGGCAGAAAATAAAACCACCAATCATTGTTGGTATAGGGTTAAGATGTTTAAAATATTTCACATTCTGACCACGAGGTAAGCAGTTTCCAAATATAGCATGCTTTGAGGGTTGGCTTCCAGGGTGGAGGTGGTCCACAAGGGTACAAAGAGGTAGCTGATGTATGGAGGGGTCTAGGGGTAAAGAAAGGAGTCTGATTGTTAGCCTTTGGCTGGACCCACACCCAGACTTTCAGGACGACCTGTGGCTGGGGCCCAGTGCTATGACCTATACACAATGCCCCTGTTCCAGCTTTCTTGCCCTTTTCATTTCATTTTATTTTGTTCTATTTTATTTTATTTATTTTCCTCCCCTCTTTTTGAACCAGGCCATCTCTGGGCCTGACCTTCTGACTTGCTCTTAACTTGGGCGTGAGCCTGGCAAGCTGAAACAGTGCATATGCCCTATTGGCTTTTTTTTTTTTTTTTTTTTTTTTTTTTTT
>NDGN011350769.1:0-16425 GCA_002564285.1 Tympanoctomys barrerae | reverse complement strand
GACTTCCTGTGAGCATGCCAGGAGAGGGAAGACTTCCTGTGAGCATAGGCAAGAGAGGGAAGATTTCCTGTGAGCATGCCAGGAGAGGAAAGACTTCCTGTGAGCATAGGCAAGAGAGGGAAGACTTCCTGTGAGCATGCCAGAAGAGGGAAGACTTCCTGTGAACATGGGCAGGGGAGGGAAGACTTCCTGTGAGCATGGGCAGGGGAGAGAGCTTCCTGTTTTCCTGGGTAGGGAAGACTTCCTGTGAGCATGCCAGGACTTCCTGTGAGCACTGGTAGGGAAGACTTCCTGTGAGCTGTTAGGGGAGGGAAGACTTCCTGTGAGCATTCCAGGAGAGGGAAACTTCCTATGAGCATGAGCAGGGGAGGGAAGACTTCCTGTGAGCATGGGCAGGGGAGGGAAGACTTCCTGTGAGCATGGGCAGGGAAGACTTCCTGTGAGCATTCCAGGAGGAGGACTTCCTATGAGCACTAGTAGGGGAGGGAAGACTTCCTGTTATCCTGGGCAAGGAAGACTTCCTGTGAGTGTGGCAGGGGAGAGGCTGGAGAAGAGGAAGAGCTTCACACCATGTGCACATGGAGGAAAGCAGGGTTGGAAGAATAGAACTCTAAGACCTGGCCCCAATCCGAGGAGCAGAACCCAAAGTGGAAGGTGGTGCACCTGGTGTGTGACGATGGTCACGCGAGGGTTGTCCAGGTTCAGCCAGGACGGAATCTGCCCATTGGTGACGATGAAGACATTGCGGACCCAGGGCGCGTGCTTCTCCACGGAGCGCAGCGAGTACCTCAGCTCCTCATTGTCCTCGAAGCGGCTGGCAGAGACATCTTCATCCTGCTTGGACTGAGCCACAGTGGTGGTGCCTTAGACCACACCCCATCCTCCTGCCCTCTGCCCTGGGGGCTCCGGCTAACCAGGAGACCAGGCAGATTTCCAGCACCGGCATCTGTGACCCAAGTGAGCAGCAGCTCCCCGCAGTGCACCACACCTGACTGATGGCTCCAAGGTCCCACAGCAGGTACGCAGGGCTGAGTGTCAGCTCCTTGCCGTCGATGGTCATGTTCTTCTTTGTCTGCTTACTCAGCTCCTGGAAGCCCTTGGGGTTGTTCAGTCGCAGGAGTGCCACACTGGCCTCAGAGTACAGCTGCAACTGTCAAGGCAGAAGCGTCACAGCCAAGACCAGCCCTTGGGAGGAGCAGCCCCACAGCTCCACCTGCCTCAGCCTCCCCCGGCGCCAGACTACAGGCATGTGCCAATACGCCAAGAACGCATCGCCTGGAACTGCCTTGCGTCCGGACAGAACATGTGTGCAGGCCACCAGCGAGTGGCTTCTGTTCTAGGACATGACGTATCTGCTTACACCTCGGGACAGCCTGTGGCAGACCCACCTGGCACCAGCACTTGAGGATGGGCAGGGCTGCCTGAGGGCCACCCCAAAACCACCCTTAGGCCAGAGTCGCCAGGAGGGGGCAGCACAGCCACGCGAGCTGGCCACGCACAGCGCCCTACTGTGTGTGACCGTGACTTCGTTTCTCATCCGCCTTCTCAAAGACCAAACCTCCACACCACCCCTCAGACTGCCAGTGTGACCAGCCGCCAGTCCAGCATGTGGGGGAGTGTCCTGCTGCCATCATCGGGCCACAGGCAGGGCCAGGGCCTGACCCACAGCAGGCACACAAGGAGGGTACAGAACAGAGCCACGAGGCCCAGGCTGAGCAGCTGCACCACCCGATCCAAGAGAAGGCCGAGGTTTCAGCAAGAATGGAAACCTCTGTGTACTCCGAAAGCCCCACGAGGTGGCACACACCTGTAACCCTGGCACTCTGGAGGCCGAGGCAGGAGTGTTGCAGGCAGCCGAATTAGATAGAAATATCACAGGCAGGCTGACAGGGCCATGCCCTCAAGGAGACAGTATGGAAGACAAGGTGATTTTGCAGCTTCGGGAGAGACAGACGCCTGCTGTGGGCTGGGCCTCAAGACCAGAGTAACAGATGCAGCCACATGCCTCCAAGGGGGGCAGCTTAACATTCTCATCAGGCAGCAGTCACCTGGACGCCAGCGAGCCACTGACCCAGACCCTATAGGAAAAGCCCCACCAGTTCTGTATTCCTGTCCCCTTGCTCCGTGACTCAGTTTCCCATTTGGGTCCTGGTTTAATCGATTTTACCCAAGCAATGGTGCTTATACTCTTAGGGGCTGAGCACAGTTTTGTCCTACCTCATGCCCACCTATTGAGTTCCTGTGTTCTCTATCTTAAGCCCACCTCACCTCGTGGTTTTGCTTTATAAAAATCCCTAGAAAGGACAGATTCAGGGGCAACTCGCTCGGGTCCCCTTCCGTCCTCTTGGATAGCTTTCTTTCCCCCCATAAACATATTCTGCTCTTCACCTCTGCTGTTCCTAAAACTCATTCTTTAGTTTTAGAGAACATGAACTCAGCCCAGGTATCGTTCAGGTTGGGAGTTTCATTCCCCTATTTAACAGAATCTCAGAGAGTTGAGGCCAGCCTGGGCTACACAGGAAAACCCTGACTAAATAAATAAACAACTCAAAAAACCAAAATCTCTGAATTACTGGAAAGCGGAGGTACTTACCTTTTTTTTTTTTTTTTTGCATTCTGGGATATTTTATATCTACAGGAAAACAGTTCAGGACATTAATTTAACTTATATTTCTTACACATATAGTAAACGCTTTTTTTTTGTACAAAGGATCGAACTCAGGACCTTAAAGGTGCCACACAGTCACTCATGCCACCGACCTTTATCCCCAGCGCAGTGAAGGTTTTAAAACATTGAAATTTCTTGTGAGGTTAAGTGTGGAACTCTCCACATTGGCAGAGTGACACTTAGAATACTCCAAAATCTAGGGCGACCTGGATTTCGGTGTGTTGCACTTCTGTGCCCTGGTGTGGCCCTGAGCCGGTGCTAAGGGGGCAGCACACGATGCCTGCCCCACCCTACCTGCCTAGAGCTGCAGGGCACAGATGCCAGCTGTGTTGGCCCGTGCCTGCAATCCTAGCATGCTAGTGGCTGAGGCAGAGGGTCCCAAGCCCAGCTGCACTCCACCCTGGGACCCTGGTACAAACAAGCAGCAAAATGAAGCCAGGCCAAGGCAGCAGGGCAGGCCAAGGACAGCGCTGGGCGCAGTCAGCACGACATTTCCTAGCCCCACTCAGTGACCCCACAGGTTCCCACCTCCAGCAAGGTCACAGGGGCGGGTCTCCTCCTGTGACCCCAGGGCCAGGATGTCCCGTGAGCAGCCCGGAGGCACAGAACTGACCCTGCAGCCTGCATTGTCACTGGACACCGGCAAGGTCAGGCAGCTAGCTCCTACGCTGTGCTGTCTTGGAAACTTAGCTGTCTACTCTAGTGGCACCTACTGTGACCCCAGCGCTGGGAGGCTGGGGCGTTGGAGGCCAGCCTGGGGAACATAGCGAGGCGCTGTCTCAAAAACAAAACAGGAACAGAAGAGGTGCTGGGTTGTTCTGCAGCGCCGTGCCGTGTGAGGGACACCTAGGGTTCTTTTCTCTTGGTTTCTCCTGTCTTAGTTTCTTTCCTTGTTTCGGGGACGCACACCGGTGGCTGTGTCTTGGCAGTCCCTGTCTCGGCAGCTGGCATCACGTCAGGCCTGGCGACTGCACTGACACCAGCCCTGTGTGCTGTCCTCCACTCTCTACCCCACAGTGGCGTGGCCATCTCCCATCTCTAGAGGGCTCAGGGTCCCCAGTGTCCCTGCACCTCTAACAGAGCAGGACCCCAGCAGCCCTGGCCCAACCGGTTTCACAGGCTGCCCCGCCTCCCTCTTCCACCCCTCCCCCTCCCGTCCTGGGACCAGGCAGGACAGTATCCTCCTCCTGCCTGTTCCCATGCTTTGGGCATCTTTGGGGATCTTTCCCAGCCTGGCTTCCACCTGGCCCCCCACAGGAGCCCTGTGCGTGCTCTGGCCCCTTGGAGCTGTTGCCTCGGTTTCCCAAAAACTCATGCACTTTTTGCCTAAGCCACTCCTAGGTGGCCATCAGGGTCCTCACAATGCCTTTGCTTAAAAAAAACTTAATGAAAGGGCTGGGGAGATAGCTCAGTAGAATAAGTGCTTGGTTGGCAAGCACAGGATCCTGAGTTCAATCCCCACTACTGCAAAAACAAACCAACCAACAAACTTAACTAGACATGCCTGTCATCCCAGCTCTCCTGAGGCTGAGGCAGGAGAACGGCAGTGAGTTCAAGGCCAGCCAACTTGGACTACATAGAGAGATCCTGCCCCCCCCCAAAAAATCTTACCTGGAAGTGATCACCCACAAAACTGCTTTTATACACTCAGGCAGCCCTAGTCCTAGCTGCACCCTAGAGTAGGGACAGGAAGCTCCCTCACATAAGCCCCAGGTGCGCCATGCACCTGAGCAGAAGTGGGGGCAAAGGCATCCCATCCTGCTCTTCCTCCCTCCCAGGCCAGCGGTCACCAGGGGCAGCTGGACGACTCCCAGGTGACACTCAGGCCTCCCGCTGGAGGTTGTGGGGGCTCCCACCTGCACAAGGTGGCTGGGACCCCAGCTGCTGCCCCCAAACAAGGCAGCGCACACAGGACTCAAGACAGGCAATGCAGGCGGGCAGGGAGCACTGTGGCCCAAGGTAGGCTATTCACACCTGAGCCAGGTCTGTGTCTCAGAAACAAGGAAAGAAACTAAGACAGGAGAAAACCAAGAGAAAAGAAAACCCTAGGTGTCCCTCACACGAGCACGGCGCTGCAGAACAACCCAGCACCTCTTCCTATTCCTGTTTTGTTTTTGAGACAGCGCCTCGCTATGTTCCCCAGGCTGGCCTCCAACGCCTCAGCCTCCCAGCACTGGGATCACAGTAGGTGCCACTAGAGTAGACAGCTAAGTTGGCGGGGTATTCTGGGCAGGCAGGCAGGCAGGCAGGCAGGCAGGGCTGGCCCTCGGGGAGTCAGTGCAGGGGATGAGAGTGCATCACAATAGGGGGAGAGCCAGGGCTCAGGATACAGGTGTAAAGGGGGGCTGCGGCCTTCCCGGGAGTAAGCAGAATCCTGAGCTCCTGCTGTAACTGGTACCTCCCAGTCCAATGAAGTCTTAGGTGAAGAGCAGTGAGCGGGTGCGAGCCGGGACCCCGAGCCATCCCTTCCGGGGCAGTTCCTTGCTCCCTCCACGCTCACCACCTTGTGTGACCTGCTTCCGGCTGGTCAGCATGACCTCGGTGGCTCTCCTGTAATCCTACTGGCCGACGCAATTTCGTCCTACCTTGTACCCACCTTAGGGTTCTGCTCTACAGAACTCCACTGAGAAGTGTGGGCCACAAGGAGCCACTTTCGGGCCCCTACTGTCTCGCCATCATTTTCCTACTCTTCACTTCACTGTTCCATAGAACTAATTCAATTCTGGGGAACGTGCAGGTGACATCTAGCAGGCTGGGAGTCATTACTTCCCATGTCACCACCATGCCAAGCTAAGATGGCGCCACTGAAAACAACACAGGTGGAAAGGAGGCTGGAGGCTGTGTGGGGCTACGGAAATCTTGGTTCAGGCTGAACCGAAGGGCCCCAGTGCCCCACCTTCCAGTTCTACCCCTGATGTCCTGCCTGACAACAAGGGGAGAGAAGGGTCGGGACCCTGAGGCGGAGTTGGGGGCTGGGTGTGGGCACGCGCTCGCTCACTCGCTCGCTGTTCTCCACCCACAGAGCCGCAGTTCAGCCAGGACACCTAGACCAGTCCTGTTTCCACAGAACAGATGGCAGGGGCAGCAACATGAGACACCTGGAGAGCTTTTTTGTTTCCTTGCAACAGAGTTTCACTATGGTTTTCAGGCTGGCCTCCAACTCAGTGATCCTCCTGCCTCAGCCCCCGACTGCGGGTCCATCCGCGAGCAGAAGCTTTTGTCAAGGCCAGGTGTGCTCCCTGCGCTGCACCCTCCCTGCACCCTCAGCCCCTCCTCCTCCCAGGCCTCCTGTCCCCTCTGCAGGGCTACCTGACACGGGGCCAACACGGCCCCCTCACCTGATGCACACTAGAGGCTCCTGTGCTAACCCCGAGGCCCGGCCGCCATCAGGCACCAGGTAAGCACCTTAGCATCTTACCCACAAGCAGAGAGCGGCCAGAGTGCAGGTGCCTGCCTGCGCTCCCAGCCAATCAGGAGGCTGAGCCCAGAAGAGCTCGAAGCCAGGCTGGGCAACTTGGCAAGCCCTTGCGTGGGGCTGGGGACACAGCTCAGCAGCAAAAGTGCCTGCCCAGCAAGTGTGAAACCCCAAATCCAATCCTTAGTACCGCAAAGAAAAAAAAAAAAAAAAAAAAAAGACCCAGGTCAGTATAAAAAACAAAAAGGGCTGAGGCTATTGCTTGGTGACAGTGCACCTGAAGCCCCAGGTGGACTGGGTCCCCAGGGCTGCCAATGAAACAAACCAAAGCAGCACAAAGACAGGCATAAGGGAAGATCTCTGTGGTGGGGAACACCATTCTCCTGCCCCAACGCCAACGCGGGTGAAGGGGCTGGGGCAGCTGGGGCCAGGCCCGGCCAGGACCCTTGCTCTCACCAGGCGGATCTTGGTGGCCAAGCTCTCAGGCAGCTTGGTCCTCAGCTGGCTTGTCTCCTTGAAGGTTGGCGGGAAGCCGCTCAAGAAGGCCAGGTCCTGCATCAGTACCAGCCCGGGGACCTCTCTGTCGGTGGTCTAGAGGGAGAGAGTCGGGAGTCCAGCTCACCTTCTGTGGCCCGCCACCGTGGGAGCCAGGGACAGAGGATGGAGGATGGAGGATGGAGGGCAGAGGATGGAAGACACAACAGAGGATGGAGGGCGGAGGATGGAGGGTGGAGGGTGGAGGGTGGAGGATGGAGGACTAAGGATGGAGGACTAAGGATGGAGACATGGCCGGCCTCAGACACAGCGGCCCACGCTTGTGTGCAGCACTTTTTAAAGTCCCATTGTGAATGTCTTCATCCGCCTTACTCCTGCGCTTGGTGCAGTGTGACTGCCGGCTCCCCCCAGTTAAAAGGACATGTTTTAAGTCAGTCCAGGGCATCAAGGGAGCCAGGACAGCACAATTACAGACATTACCAAGAGAGGCCCCCCCAGAGCTACTGCGGGAAGTGGGGAGAACAGAGGAGTGTGCCCGGAGAACACGGGAGGGGTGGGCCACTCACGGCAACGCGCCCGCTATGCCAGCACGTTTTCAGCAGCCCTAAACATTCCCACTTGTCTCTGACCTCATATTCCAGCCTAGAACAAGCCACAGTGAGACGTACCAGGTAGCCCCTCCACGCCGTCTGCCTGTTGCTTCCTTTAAGTAGTCCAGCGTGGGCGTCCTCCACTGCAAGACAGAGCACAGCCTTGGTCCTAGGAAGAGCAGCTGGCAGGGATGGAGGGAACGCACTGGACCTCGAAGCACAGCGCAGAGCGAGCCAGGACAGGGAGTGCGCAGCCCCGTCACTGAAGCATCTGGGCGTCACACGTGGGCACCAGCTCCCCACAACGGATGCGATCGTCACCAATAAAAAAAAAAAAAGTGCAACAATTGCATCTTACAAGACACCCCCGCAGGCAGCAGAGATGAGGCGCACGCCTACCACAACAGTCCTGCCGGGGAGATGGCTCAGTAGAACAGCGCTCGCCTGGCAAGCGCAAGGGCTGAGTTCAATCCCTGGCTCCGTAAAAAAAACCACAACAATCCTACCTAGCCCAGCTCACAGCACTCACCTACTTCCTGCCATCCTCAGTCCAGCATCTTCAAGCCACTCCTTTGTTCATAACTAAATAAAACCCAGGTTGGGCCCTGGGTCAAGACCTTTGCTCTACACAGCCATCACCACGGCTGGCCTTAGGACCCCTTGGCTCCCCACAACTATAGATGTGCTTTGGTGTCTTTATCCTCACCCTGCGTGCACTGGTAGACTGGAATTAACTTGACAGGATTCCAACAACTTACCCACGGGATTACAAATGTAAACTTCCTGGACCAAGATGAGGACCAGGAAGGGCTCTCTATAGGTTGTGCAAAGTGTGGGGAAGTAGATGCCACCCTGGGGAAGGGCTCCAGGCCACTCGGGAAAAGCACCAGCAGGACAGGGCTGTAGCAGTGACTGCTACATGTACAAGGTCGTGGGTTTGAGGCCCTGGCAGTGGGAGCGGTGGCCAAAGACATACACACACGCATGATCCCACATGCCCACATACACGTACACACGCATACGCACTCTCAGGCATGTACAGGCACGCTGGAGAAGTGGCTGTGAAATGCTTTTAGAAGAAGCACCAGGTGTCTGGAGTGCGGGATCATCCCACAATACATCAGACGCTCGTGGACACTGGGCCCCGCCTGGTGGACAGAACCCTCCTGCGCTACCTGTGTGCACAGTCCTAACGGCACACACCAGTCGCCCACAGGATGCAGCTGGATGCCTGAGTGGGTGCGCTGTAACCAGCGGCCCTGCCCCAGGCTACGGATCACAAAGCCGTGACGCTCGGGTCACCTGGGAACAGGCCAAAGGTTCCCAAGCACCTGACCATGCAGAGCAATGAGTCCACTCCAGCATGACAGTATCTGCACACAAAGGGGGGTGCGTCAGCTTGGCTTCGGAAACGTCCAGCAAGAGCTCACACTCGTGCAGGAACCGAGCACTGGGCACAGTGGTGCCCTAGAGTCGGGGGCCACAGCTGGCAGTGTGCCCCTGCCCACAACTGCATTTCCATCCACTTTCCTGCCTTCAGACCAAGGGCAGTGACGTCCCCGACAGACATAACAGGAAACCCTGTGCACGTCCAGAGCCTGGCAATCACCTCCCACGTGGGCATGGCTGCCCCAACCTGCTCCGGCCCTGGCTGTCACTCTGCCCCACCTGGAACCTGAGCCGGACCACGCCACTCCAGAACTGCGATCCTGGCACTGGGTCAAAGCCCCCCACCTCCTCTCGCTGCCCCAGGGCCTTTGCATTATCTGCTCGCCCCTCCCCTTCCCAGCTTGTGAAGCTGCCCCTGTCACTCTGTCACTTCCCTTCCCACTTCTGGCTCAGCTTTTATGTTCTACATTACACACACACACACACACACACACACACACACACGGGCACACTTGTGTTAACTGATGGTCCGGCAGAACCTGGACAAGTGTGAAGGCTCTAAGATGTCTTCAGCCACGCGCAGGGACTCACGTCCCCCGGCGAACCCCGGCACAGAGGGTGCACTTCCCGTGGGCTTCCCAGGGTTGAGGTCAAGCCCGGGCCCTGTGCCCGCCAGGCAAGTGCTCTGCCACAGAGATGTGTGCCCAGGCCTGGGGACACAGGTCCATCGGAACTGAGCCCTGCCGCGGCCTAGTGCTTCTGGAGGCTGACATCAGGCGGAGCTGCCTGGCGGGGCCTGCAGGCCCTCGGGCAGACGGCTCTGCCCACAGCCGCCTCCAGCAGGGCGCCCTGCACGAGATTCTACTGCTGCCCAGATGGGCCCAGAGGCCGCACACTGCAGCAGCTACACACAGCTGACCACACCGGCCGGGCTGTGAGGTGCACAGGCATCAGGACAGCCCTGCGGCAGAGCCATCACTGGTGCAGGACGGGGCGGGGGAGGGTCCCCGAGTGGGCATGCTTCCTGAGAAGCCAAGAGAAGTCACGCGGGCCCTCACTGGGCCTGGGGACGCGCAGGCAGCACAGCACCAGCCCTTTCCCTTCCCGCTGGGGCTTTTAGCTTGCGAGACATTTAACACAGATCCTCGGCACCCACGTCAGCAACAACGTGGTTTCAGCATCCACCGGTGTGCTTACCATCCCTCGTGCTGTCGAAGACGACCACAGAGACGTTGGTGGAAGGGTTTCTGGGCTTGGCCACGTGGAAGAGGTCACTGGCCATGCGGAAGGAGGGGTGCAGGCCTGGCAGGTCCTTCACGGAGCTGTTGGCTGGCAGCGCAGGGTCCAGGACCAGCATGGGCACCTTGACGCAGTGCGTGAGCAGGCATTCGAGTGGCTTCTCACTGCGGGGACATGCATGTGACGCAAGTGCAGGGTGTCCCCGCACACCAGGACCCGCCACACCTTGCTTCCACAAGCTGCTCTGGGCCACATTTTTCTGTAGGCTGTTCCCTAAATCAGTGCTTCAGCATACAGATGTTCTATCTCACATACATAGATGTTTAGGAGCTGGGTGTGGTGACGTACATCTGTAATGCCCACACCCTGGAGGCTGAGGCAGGAGGATCGTCACAAGGTCAAAGTTAGCCCAGACTACATAGCAACAAACTCTGCGGCGAGGGCTAGATGCAGGCAGTGACAGAGCCCCATGTGCCTAGGGATAGGTGACAAGGGCTGCACCTCAGCCTTCGGCTTCTCTCCAAGGGAGCTCAAGCCTTACCTCTTCTTTGTGGGTTCTGTCATGTTCTTGCCCAGGATTTCTCTACGGAAAGATAAACAGGGCTTGTCAACACTTGGGCCCACTGCCAGCCCAACCACCCTGGCTGCCCCACTGGAACTAACACACATCAGTCATGTGCCACTGTGACCACTACAGTCCTGAGGCAGGCGCTCCGCCACAGGCGAGGAGCCAGGGGAAGTCACACTGCACCCTGGGGCATCCCCAGCCCCCAACATAGAATCTGCTGCAGAACGAGGCGCCCAGGCCCTGGCCTGGGATGCCCGCCCAAGCTGACCCAGAAGGGGTGAGAACTCCCTGCAAAGACTCTTGGGGAGCTGGTGGCAGGAGAGAGCAGTTAAGTCAGGCGCCTAAGAAAATCTCCAGTTTAAAAATGAAAACTGCAGGTGTGAGGTGCATGCCTGTCATCCTAGCACTTGGGAGGCTGAGGCGGGAGGATCTCTTCCAGTCTGAGCCAGCCTGGGCTACACAGTGAGGTCAAGGACTTGAACTACACAGCAAGACTCTGTCTCAAAGAACATGAAAGAAACACAGCCTGCCTCACCTCATGGCCTTCTGCTCCTCTTCCATCTGCTCGCGGACCTGCTGCAGCTCCCTGAGCAGCTCCAGGTCAGTGCCGTTCACCCAGGTGTACACCACGTCGATGGGCACAGGCAGGCACAGCCTAGGGCAGTGACCAGGAGCCTCTTAGCGTTCTAAGAACATCCACAGCCCAGTCTGTGGCCGTTCAGGCACACGGGGAGTGCAGTGTGATGCAGCTCAAGGGGGAGAGGTCAGAAAGGGTCAGGGAGGGACTGGCTCTGTAGTGTCACGTCCACAGCCACGTCACACCTGCTGGGGCTGACACCCACCAGAAGCCGAGCCCAGCAAACAAGGAAGCCAGGTACAAGCTCTGCAGTTGAGCCTAGACCAAAGTCCCTCCAGCGGACGCCCTCCGTGTGCCCCAGGGCAGCAAGGTCACCAGTGACCTTCACGGGCACCAGCGTGGGGAGCTAGGCAAGGTTAGAGAGACGGCATCAAGAACTGCACAGACATGCTGGGGAGACGGCTCAGTGGAATAAATGCTTCCCTGGCAAGCGCAAGGGCCTGAGTTCAATCCCCGGTTGGGGTTTGGGTTGGGCAGTTTAAATAACAAAGACGACTCTGAAGGAAGCAAAAATTCACCAAGAGCAGTGCCTAGCTGGACAGGGCGTGGGTGTGGCAGCACACAGGGTCATCGAGACGCAGGGGGTGAGGCAGAGGACTGCAAGATCCAGCCCAGCGTGGGCAGCTCAGTGACTTAGCAAGACTGTCTAAGAATACAAAAGGGCTGGTCAGCATGGTGCAGCCACTCATCTCCGCGTCTAGGAGGCTGAGGCGGGATCACCAGTTCAAGGTCAGCCTGGACTACACAGCAAGACCTTGTGTGAACTAAATGTATAAATCATTAAAAAGGGTTAGGGGAGCTGGGCATGGTACCATATACCTGTGATCCCAGCACTGTGAGGCTGAGGCAGGAGGACAGTGTGAGTGCGAAACCAGCCTGGACTACAAGGGCAGTCTGAGCTGCACAGCGAGATCCTATCTCAAGAAAACAAAAAAATAAAAATAAAAAGGATCAGGGCTGGGGCTCCGAGGTCAGGGCCAGGCCTCCCCGGTGATCCTAGGACTGGAAGAAAAGATCCTGTTTAGAAGCCACCTGGTGCACAAGCAGAGAGGCTGGGCACAGTGGTGCTTTTGCTTGCAAACTGCATCGGGTGAAGAATAACACCAGGCTGCACAAACACCAATGAGGCCACCTGTGCCCAACTGTAGGACGACCTGGGTTTGTGCACCAGGGCACCACTGTGTTGCTTCGATGACGGGTAAGTGAGCACGCACAGGAAAAGAGAAAAGGCGCAGAGCCTCATCCAATCTGCAGGGGAAGAAGATGGAGGGACAGTATCGTGCCGAAGCCTGGCTGCGCAGGAGGAAAACCCTGAAGATGTAATGTGGAAGGGACCCAGCAGCGGCTCCAGGGCCACCGGGTGACCCAGGTTGCCACAGGCCACAGTGCCGTCAGCCTGGTGGCCACTGGCTGCCCGGGTCACCTCTGACCCAGCACTTCACAGCTGGGCCACATGGCAGGCCTGTGCCTGGGGGTGCGCAGCACGCCAGGCCCGGAGGTCTCCACAGCAAGGTGTTCCCATCAGCGGGGTCCCCAGTAGGGTCTTGCAGATAGGCAGGCTGCTCACTCAGGGAAGGCCCTGCACCACCTGGAAGGACCACCCCACCTCACCATCAGGGTAGACGCGGACACCCCCACGCAGAGCTCACCGGCTCTGGAAGGACTTCCCCGCAACATTGTCCCGGTAGGAGTCAAACAGGACATGGTACTGGTCCCGGCTCCACTCCAGCACCACCTAGGACAGAAGAAGAGGAAAGAAGAGCCAAGAGTGTAACTACTGTCTGTTGTAATCGAAGACCTGATAAAGGAGCAGGGTGTGGCGACATAAGCCTATTGTCCCAAACTGGAGAAGCTGAGGCGAGAGGGTCCCTGCACTAGAGGCCAGCCCGGGCAACTCAGCTGAGCTCAGGGCCAGAATGGACCACGCAAGGAGACCAAGCCTCAAATACAGAAATGAGTAAGTAAATAAGAGGCTGCACATCGCGGCTCCCCAGGAGCAGAAAGGCTGGTCCCGGTGCCCTTGGGGCAGCCTTTGTCATAGAGGACCCCCAGATCTCCAAGTCCCTCACACATGAACCCCCGCATCTCGAGCCTCCCATCTCTACCAGTCCCTCATGACCAGGCCCTGGGCACAGTGAGAAAAATGTCTCCCGCACCTCCAGTCCCTGACCCCTCCAAGTCATTTCCTCCCCCAGAACCCCCAGCCCTGCTCTTGAGATGGGGGTCTCACTATGAAGCCCAGGCTGGTCCTCCTGCCTCAGTCTCCCTCCCGGGTGCTGAAGCCACCTCTCTTCAGCGCAGCAGCTCTGCAGGCTGCCCCTTCTTGCAGCTACTTGTCGGATCAGTGGGTGGGACATTGGGGAGGTGGTGGGGGACCCCATGGGGCCAAGCCCTGGCCTTAGGAGTCACACCTGGTCCATCAGTCAGCTGTGAGGTCAGGCAGTGACCTCGGTGCTACGCAGCAGCCTCTGGAGGCTGAAGACTAGCAGCTCAGGAGTCCCCTGGTCACGCCCATGAGGACGTGCTGGAGGTGCACAGCTGAGACGCCTGCCACCACCAGGACATCCAGGTGCCCAGCAGGGTCAGGCACAGGGGGCAACGAGAGGGCCAGGCTCATGACCCCTGTGGCACCTCAGTGACAGCAAGAGCTGCAAGCACTCCTGCAGCTCAGCTTCCACCCCTGCTACCATGGCGGCATCGGTCGGCCACAAGGTCAGGACTCACCCAGCTGGCCTCGGCCATCCACACGCCTGCACCCAGCACGGGCAGCAGCACACACAGTCTACTTCCGCTGCCAGCTGAGAACTGCACTTCCTACTTTTACTGTGCAGCCCAGGCAGGTCTTGAACTCACCCATTCCCCTTGCCTTAGCCTCCCTGAGAGCCAGGATGTAGGGCTGAGCCAGCACGCCTGGCTGAGTGTGTCAGATTTCATTTCTGCCTCACAGAACCCTTCCCAGCCTCTGACTGTTGCTCCTCTAAGTTTTGTGCAATAGCAGTCAGGGGCCGCAGAAATAGCTCAGCAGTCTAAGTGGCAGCCTGGCCTGGCAAGCGCAAGGACTGGGTTCGATACCTGGCACTGCACGCTGTGCCGGCCCGGCCTCTGAGCTGTACAGTAAGATCCTGTACCAGAAACATAAATTTAAATTAAAAAAAAAAAAACCCACCAGTCATGGAACCCATGCACTTCCTTTGCAGCAGGCTGGGCTCCCCCACACTCTCACTTTGGGCCCCCCCCCCCNCCCCACCTCACCCAGTGACATTTTCTCCCTGACTGATGCAGCTGACCTTCTGGGCATCCTACAAGGCTGGCTAGGAACTGGGCAGCCCGGACCCTCACAGCACCCCAAGTCAGGCCATGGCAACAAGCCCACCCCTTTGCCTCCTAGACCATAGGTGAGACCCCTGCTCAGCCTGTGCCCTCTGTACCCCTAGGCATGAGGACCAGGCCAGGTGTGGGGTATGCACCTGTCATCCTGCGCGCTGGAGGCTGAGGCAGGAGAGTCACAGAGAGCCCAAAGCCAGCCTGAAAATGCAAAGAGTCTGTCTCAAAAAAGCCTAAATAAGTAAATAAAAATAAAGCAGCCCCCAGGGTCAGTCCGAGCACAGGGCACATCTTGCAGGCCTGGCTGGGACCTGTCTGTGACCTCCTGCCAGCCCACTTTTTCCTGCCTGTCCCGTTCTGAATGAATCACACACGGCTGCCAGTCACCCTGGAAGCCTCAGCTCAGGGTCACGAGATGAGACAGCTGCTTCTGCAGGAGAAACAAGAAGAGCGGCCCTGCATCCTGCAGTCATGGGGCAGCACCCGGACGGCACCCCTCTCTCACACAGGGCAGGGTACAGAGGAGATGGACGCACTCTCCACGGCAGTCCAATGGCCGAGTGCAGCATGGGCCGCCACTGGGCTCCCCACCGACCCCAGACAGAGATGGGGATCAGTTGCTGGAAGGGCCTCCCGCTTCAGCCTCCCAAGCACAGAGCCAGCCCCCCACAGAGGCGCTGCTCTGTTCCTCTCACCGGGCTAGCTATCCAGGAACACAGCAAATGCTGGTGCCCGTGGGCACTCATTCAACAAACCTAGGCACCGCGGGGGCGGTGCTGAGCTCCCTGTGTGGGCTCTGAGAGGGTCTTACTATGCAGTGCAGCCCAGAACTCCTTGCTCCCGCTGCTGGGCTTACAGGTGGGGCCACCAGACCAGCTTCTGGCTTAGTAGTTTAAAAACATCTGTTTGACCAAGAAATTTTTCATTTCTCATCAAAAAGAAATCATAAAGCAGATCAGAAGGGCTGCCCTGACCCAGGGCAGCGGGAGGTGCTGGGTCGTGCCAGGTCAGAACCCCCAGGGACAGGCAGGTCTTTCTGCCCCGTCGGGTGGACTCACAGGAACACAACTGAGATAAGGTGTCGGCGCTAATCTTACACAAACACGGTGGCTGAGCAGAGGAGCTCAGGCGGCGTCCAGATCCTGACCCTTATCCCCATCTCATCCACAGAAGGATCTCAGCCCTGACGACAGGGGCCAGCTGGAGGCTGAGTCAGGAAGATCGCCACAATTCAAGTTTGGGCTACGGAGTGAGTTCAAGGCCATTCTGGCCTGCACAGAGAAACCCCCACTTATTCCTCCCTCGCCCAAAGAAGAAAAACCACAAGACAGAAACAGATAAGCCAAAGGGGCAGAGGAACAGTGCCTCCTGCAAGGGAGGTCTGTCGCGACCCGTCTGACTTCCTGTGAACTGTAATTTGGGGTCCTCCTGTGCCTACTGAGACCGCGCAGGAGGTGATCTACTCCACACACGCGCGCACGCGAGCACGTGACAGGTCACCGGAGTCCTGAAACCCAAAGTCTCCCTACACGGCGGGAGGAGGCGAGCCCGTGCTGATCACGCAGGGAGCTCGCCCCAGCAGCCTCCTCCTCCCCAGGCAGGGTCTGCATGTCCCACAGTACGAAGAGTCACAGATACCCGGGAAAAGCCCGAGCTTCAAGGGAAGACAACACAGCCTTGCACATAAACGGCTCAACTAAACAGCGACGCCCGTGACGTCACTTCTGTCTCAGAAGCCTTCAAATACACCCCGCAGCCCGGCGCGGTAGCGCGCACCTGTCCCGCCGGCGGTCGGGAGGTCGAGGCAGGGGGCTCCCCTGCTCCGAGGTTAGCCTGCACTGCACAGTGAGTCGCCGCCTCAAAACACAAACCTGCAGGCATGCATACACGCGAACACACGCGCTACATGCAGGTTAAAAACGAGGCGGCCGGGAGCCGGCTGGCGCGGTGGCTCAGCACCCCGCGCTCCGGCGTCAGGGACAGCCACCTGCGGCCCCGTGCCGGCGCCCCGCCTCGCGCGTCCCGGCCCCCGCGCACCCCCTGGGCGGCCGCACAGCGACGGCGCCTCCCGGGGGCGCGCGGCAGACTCCGCACGGGTCG
>NDGN011350738.1:0-21102 GCA_002564285.1 Tympanoctomys barrerae | reverse complement strand
TTTTTTTTTTTTTTTTCCGAGAGAGAGTTTAATTGTGCAGTTCAGGCTAGCCATAAACTCACTTTGTACACCAGGCTGGCCTCAAACTTGTAGTGATCCTCTGGCCTCAGCTTCCCAAGTGCTAGGATTTCAGGGGTGTGCCACCATGTCTGGCAGGAAAGACATTTTTATCCATGGATAAATATTGATTTATCCATCAATTTTTTTTATCAATATTGGAAGCCCACTCAAGGAAGCCTTCTCTGTCAGTGTCTGACAAATTCCAGTAATTTCACCAGCCTCCTAATTGAAGTTCAACCTTTTATAAACATTTAGGTGATAGAGTTAAAGGGAAAATTTGTGTGTGTGTGTGTGTGTGTGTGTGTGTGTGTGTTGTTTGGAAAGTTCCCCTTTCCTGGAACCACCTGCTTGATCCCTTCGGGTATAGATATGTTCTGAAGGCAACAGCATCCTAACCTTCCCCAGGGAAGAAACATTCCAACTCATGCTCACTATTGAGAGGAACCACAGGTAAGAAGGACAAAAGCAGAGAGTGTAGAGAACAGGCTAAGGAAGGCATTCTTGGAAAGACCTGAAGTTGAACCAGAGAAGAAGGCAAACTCAAAATGCTTCAACCCATTCAAAGTGCTTTTGGTTTCCCTGTATCATAAAGCACAAGACATGAAAAAGGAAAGCACAGTTATAGAGGAAGAACTCTAAGTAGACAAAGATGACACCAGGGATCTTTTCTCCTGCTACTTACAGCCTTGTTCAGTCCCTCCCTACACTGTACAAGGTAGGCTGTGTGCAGAAGGGATAATGCATTGTGTTAGCAGGTAGGTTATAAGACACCAGATTGTTTTCTATCTTTCTCCCTCTTGTCTCTTTCCATCTACCTCTATCTCCGTCTCTCCCTCTGCATATTTCTTTCCTCACTCTATCATGAGCACCCTACAGAGAAACCCAACTGCAAGGAAACGAAGCCTCTATCCAGAAACAAGTGAAAAGTGAACAGTCACATCAGTAAGCTGGCAAGTAGGCCTTTCAACCCCATCTGAATCAAGCCTTCAGTAGGTTATAATGCTAGGCAATAGCCTGACTACAATCTCCAGACAGATCCTAGGCCAGAGTGACCCAGCTAAATTGCTTCCAGATTCTAGACTCTCAGAAATTATGTGAGGTAATGAATGCATTAAGTTACTAATTTGTCATATAACATGAGATAATCAATATAGTTTTTGGAGCCTGAAAGTGAGGTGCTGCTAAAGCAAAAACCTACAATGTGCGCATGGCTTTGGGCCTGGTAAGGAGCAGGAGCTTGGGAGATTTCAAGGTGAGCATTAGTGAGAACCTCAAGAGCTGTGGAGATCCCATTAGGAGAAGTACGGGTGCTGAGGAGACTGATGGTAAGGGCTTTCAGGGAAGTGAGAAACATCACTTGGAACAGGAGGATGGGTGCTCCTGCTCTGCACAGGGGTGGAGTGCTCAGTATCCCTGCCTCCTGCAGAGGACTGAACAGGGGAAAACAGATCTAATGGCTTGTGCAGCCTCACCAGGAGATTGCCAGTGAGTGCCGAAGGTGCCGCCTGGTTTCCTCTTGCTGGGTATAGTAAAATGTGAGAGGAGAGAGACAAGTTAAAAGAAGAACTGTGATAAAAAAAAAAAAAAGTTGCTAGATTTGAATATTCCCAGACTTTCCAGATGGTAGATGATGCTAAAATTAGGAAGTGACTTCTGGGTAAAGATCAAGTCCAAGTGCTCTCATGAAAGCAAGGCCTAAGGATGGGGCAGGTGGGGTGACTTTAGAATTCTTTGTCAGGATCTTAGAAAGAGCAAAGGTGGTTCCACAGAGCAGCCAGACAAATAAAAGTCTATTAAAAAATGTAAGGGTGTGAGGCTCCAATCTTCTCAGTGCATCAGTAGAGCATCTAAGAAGTTGAAGTTCATTGTCCCTTCCAAGAATCCCAAAGTAGGGAAGAGACAGTCTTGAAGAGACTGAGGGTGGGACTTTAGTTAGTGACATAAAACCCAATAGGATTCACAGAAGACATGAAGTTTTTCAGAGAATTGTATCAGTGGGAGCATGGTGGGCTGAAAGACATAGAGGCTGCCTAATGAAAAAGAATTAGACTGACCCCTAAAATTCTACCAGCAGGAAGCTAGCTAAGAAAACAATGGAGTTGCAAATACATGTGGTCTCTCGTAGACAGAGGAAGGATGACTTGGAGGCATAAGCAAGAATCCAGAGTATCCAATGGGCCAAGGACTTGGCAACAGTCACAGGAGAGACGGAGACAGAGCCAGGTAGTCACTTCTTGGCAAGAATAGGACTGAGTTCTACTGAAGGAGCTTTCAACATTTCCATGGCTGGATTCCACAACTGCTCAGAACTAATGACTTTTCTGTGTTCTCCTCTTCCCCTTTTGAATGAGTGTATATGGCAGTTGCCCTATCTCACTGTCATATGTTGGACATGGAAGTGTCCAGCTAACCAGTCCCTTAAACCGCTGGCCTACAATCAAGATGGAACTGAACTTGAGGCCTACACCCAAAGAGGCAGATCTGTCTCTGAACATGATCTAGATGATAAGATTTTGGACTCTGAACTGATGCTGTCATCAAATAAGACAGTGAGAGGTGCAAATATATTCTGTGTGGATGAAGGGTGTGAGTCACCAGGGAAAGCTGGGGGGCTGTGATCACCAGCCTTCAAAATGGGTCTCAACCATCCTCACCTCCTGCAGCTCATACCCTTGGATAGCTTCCTCTCACATTACATTAAGGTTAGTCTATGTGACCAACAGAATCTAGTAGAAAGGAGAGTAGGTCGTTTCTAAGATCCGCTTGTAAAAAGTCTGCAGCTTCCATTTGGTGTTTGTCCATCTGCTTGTCTACCCATCTGTTCCTCTCTGGGATCATATCTTTAGAGAAGTTAGATGCGCTCATGAATATATCCTGAACATGTCTATAAAGAGATCCACCTTGCAACCGACATTAGAGAGGAACCGAGACTACCAACAACCTGGTGAGTGAGCTCAGAGGCAGATCTTCAACTGATGGAAATTTCTCAAACTCTAGCTGAGCCTCCAGATGACTACATGCCTGGCTCACAGCTTGACCACAATCTCAAGGGAGACCCTAAACTGGAACCATATAGTCATATTGTTTCTGCATTCTTGACCCTTGGTACTAAGTGAAATTATGTTTGTTGTTTTAAGCTCTATATTTTGGAGTCATTTGTTATGTAGCAATAGTTAACCAATACAAATACCCAGCTCCATTTCCAGCAAATTATTGCTGGCAGTGATGACTGGCACAGTCCCTAAAGCAGTCACACACACACACACACACACACACACACACACACACTCCAAACACAGTCATGTGTATAATACAAATGCAGACTCTAAATCCTGTTTATGTAACATCTGAAATTCTAACCTGCTTTACTAGCATCAAATCATTTGAACTGCAAAGTAGAGATGAGGTAGGTGAGCTGTTGGATGGCTGAGACACGAACGGGCCTCAGAGAGGTGAAGCCTTGAGACTGCATACATCCAACCCACCTTGCACATCACTGCCCAACACTGCAAGACTCTAGCTCAGTGCAGACAATTCGGCACACTCAAGAGGCCATCTCTACGTGTGGGTAGAATGGGGCCCTTGTAGTGGCTCCTGTGGCACGACACCTGGGAATGAAAGCACTGGCAAATGGGTGTTTGCCTCACATTGAATGGTTATCAGTTTTTAAGAGTCAAAAATCCTCCTTTTAAAAAAGATGGACCCCCTAGCTCCACCTACTTCCTACTCATGGGAGTGTTTTAAGATGCCAGAAACAAGATTGTTCTCTGAACTCTGGGCAATCACCAAGTGACTTGCCCTGAGCGGCTCCCTAAGCCCAGATTGTAACAGCCAGTCCAGTTTACAACACTGGGTTTACAGACAGTATACCTGGGGCACCAAGGGCTGCGTGAAGTAGAAGGGGATGGCTCAGGAGGTGGGGATGGTTGTTCCTGATTGCTTGTAGAGTCAGGTAGCACTCAAAATATACCAAAGCTGGCCAGGAAAGGGGGCTGAGATTGCCTTGCTATCCCAGGAAAGGACAAGGATCTGGGATTCACATGGTGTGGTCTTGGGAGGAGCTAGCCTTGTGCATGTGCCTGGGGAAGGGGGCCCAATGGCTACCCTCCCTACCCAGGACTGCTCAAGCATTGCCAATCCTCCTGAGTGTCAGATAAAGCCTGACTCTCTCTGCTGCCCCTAAGAACCCCAGTGAGGCCGTCTGTGCTCATCTTCAGCTCACCGTCTGAAGACACTATTTTTCTGCTCAGGGTGACATGGAGTCATGTGCTCCATTATAGGCCACAGACTGTACTGCATATTCGATGTAGGGCCACTAGGCCAAATGCACACAGCCCCATCTCCTGCTTTTTTCTTCTAAAAACACTTCTCATCTTTATTTTGAGCCTACACAAGGTCCTTTCCCAAGTTCAGTGTCAGCCCAACAAGCAAAAGGCTGCAATTGGGTCTTTTGGCCCCCAAATCCTCCCTTTGAAGCTGAAAGACTGTTTAGAGTCAATTCGAGGGCAGCAGTGCTGTGGAGGGAGGGTTCAATGCAGATAGGGCTGGCTGGGGCAGCTGCTTTTGTTCTGGGCACCTCAGCCACCTGGACAGAGAGGCAACTCAGGGTGTGGAGCTTGCCCTCCCTGCCAACCCTGAATCCCTCAGCTGCTACACCTGCGGCAGGTGTGTGTTTGGTAGCAGAAGCTTTCTCACCCTGCGCTGGGCCTGACCTCCCCTGCCAACTGTGGGAAGGCCGGGGAAAGGACCAAAGGAGTCAGGTAAGGCCAAGCAATAGAGGGTGGGGGCAGTGGGAAGGGTTGAGCAGAAGAGCTGACGAGAGCTAGGGCCTCACGAGGGGATCCTCGGTGGAGGGCCAGACAGCCAGAGGACAGGGTAAGCCGAAATAAGAAACTAAGAAAGGTCTGGGGACTAACAATGTGAGTAGGAGGGCAGGCAGGGAACGTCTAATCCACAAGGAACATGGGGGCCTGGTAGAGGGGGCTGGGAGGGGCCCTATTTGAAAACCTATGAACTGTTGAGTAATTCCTCCAAAGACCTCTATGCTGTTAATATGTTGGTGACTAGAACTTTAAGTTCCCCACAAACCGGTGAATCTGAGTGTCTACCTGCAAAGTGGATCTACACAGCCCGCCACTGGTGTGGGTCTGTCTCCTCCTGGTGCTGAGCTCTCTCTGTCTATCCAGGGTACTTGGGGAAAAAACAGGCAGCCCCATCTTGCCCACATTTTTAGGCCTTCAGATCCCTGCCAGTGTGCAGAGAGGACAAGCTGGCACCAGCTGCCATTCAGAAATGACCATGCTGCCCCCAGGAGACCCGTTCCCTTAACTTCTCCCATGGGCGCTACATTCAGGCATCACCTCTGGGGACCCAAGAGTCTGTCTTCCTGAGTTACTTTATTTCTGTTTGCTAGTGTCTTGCCTAATTGAAACCCTGCATCACTTCTGGAAACCAGGGCCTCCCAAAATAATTCAGGCCCCATCAGAGGCCACCTTGGCTCCCTAAAACACACTCACTGGATTAAATGGCTAAAATTATGTTACTGGGAAGACTCAGAAATAACTTTCAGAGCACAGGGTAAATGCTGACCTGGCCAGGACGGCTCCTTGGTATTTTTAAAACCTGTGCCCTCGTCACTACTGTGGAGCCTTGGCAAGTGGAAGGCACCCTTATGCCCTGAGCTTGTCTCCCTGGGACTGGGGGAGCTGGCACTGGAGGAAGCCCTCTCCTGAGAGATCCTCACCCCTCTGGAGCACCCTTTTTCTGGCCTCTTACCAGCAGGGGCCTCATAACCTGTAAATGCTGGCCTGCTGCAGGGACTTCCCAAATATGTTCACTCATGAACCGCCCAGCTGAGGCAAGGAGTCTACAGGCAGGACTAACCTAGGGCATGGGTACAGAAGACAAGAAGTGGACATCCTAGCTAGTGGGGTTTGGTCCAAAGTCAAACCATTAATTAATTACTTAATCATTCAAATGTATCACAGCCCTCCCCTTAGCACATGTTATAAAAACGGTGTCTCTTTGCACAAAGACAGCCATGCTGTCTCGCGTACCCTATGCAGAGGGCAGTGAGGGGCCCAGGGAGGAAGGCTGAGGATGCAGAATAGGGAGTCAAGGGACATTTCAGGGCAGAGGCCTGGCCAGGTCACACACTCTGAAGCCACATCACTACAGTTGCTTTGCTTCTCTTGACAAGTTGTTTTATTTGTACAATAGAAATAAAAATAGCATGGCCTTCCTTGGAATTCTGGGAAAATTATATGAACAGTATTTGTTTAATGCTTGTTACGGTTTCTATCTAGACGTCCCCTAAAGCCTCATGTAATCATAAGTGAGACCTTTGGAAGGAGACTGGATTAGAGGGGCTTTCTAGCTCGCTTGCTGATGGAGGTTGACCTGTCGGGGAGAGATGGGTCACTGGGAAGGGGGCCTGAAGGGATGTGTCTCCCTTCTCTCCTCTCTTCACACTCCCCCTCTACTTCTGGGCTGCCATGGGGCAAGCAGGTGCGCCTCCATGTTCCTGTCTCATGCCGTCCTGCCTCAGAGCCAGTGAACTCTGGACTGAGGTGTGAGCCAAAATAAACTCCTCCTTCTTTAAACTGTGGGGCCAGGTATTTTTTCTCAGCGATGAGAAAGTACCTAAGACAAGTTTTAAAATAGTACTCTGACAATGTCAGCTCTTGGAACTGCTTCTGGAATGGCTGAGGGACTTCCAGGCTGACTGGGGGGGGGGCGGTCCAGCAGGAAGACCCTCCAATGTGCTTCCTGTTGCATTCCTCGCTGTGTCCAATTCCCAGGAGCCAGGCACCAGGAGCATGGGTGCCAGGGTGCAGACAGGGACCAGGTGTAGAGAAAGAAACATGTATACACGAGAAGCAGACATGACTTCCCATTCTGGAATTTTCTGAGAGGACACATGGGCCAACCACATAAGAGACACTGATTACTGACACCCAGACAACTGCTGGAAGGGTCTCAGGACTTGTAGTGATCCACCTGTTTACAGTCTCCCAAGTGCTGGGATTACAGACATGCGCCACCATGCCCAGGCTTCACTGCCATCTCAGTGTGCCCTGGGGGTGGGGCCGGCATAGCAGGCCCAGGGATTGAACTCCGGCCCCTGACAATCCCATTTTATGAAATGGAAATCGAAAATTATGCCCCAAGGGTAAGGGAATTGCTCTGGATCACACCTAAGGATGGAAGTCTGGATTCCACAACTCCTAGCTCAACATCCTTGACCCTACATACAGCTCAGAGTACAGAGCTGAGCAAAAACATCAGGAAGCACAAGGGATCCATGTTTTCTACAGATGCACAAGGAGTGATTGAAAAATACAGGGGCTGAGGAGATAGCTCAGTGGTCTAAGCACCTGCCTGGCAAGTGCAAAGACCTGAGTTCAACCCCTGGTACCACATGCCGTGTTGGCCCCAGAATCGGAGCAATGCCAGCCCCAAAGCTGGGCGTGGTAGCACACGCCTGTAATCCCAGTGCTGGGGAGGCTGAGACAGGATGACCTCTATGAGCTTAAACTGTGTAGTAAGACCCTGTATCTAATAAATAAAGAAAAAGAAAAAAAAAATTAAAAAGAAAAATATAATGAATTTCTAAATTTTTAAAAAACCTTATTATAGTAGAAGTCACACTGCAAAGAACAATGAGATAAGTGTGTCTGAAGCAGAGGGGAACATTTAGAATATTTTTAGGAGGATTTAGTGGCATTGTGTTTTTTACTGTAATCATTTTTTTTTAAATTTAAGCATTCCTAAGGTTTGTGAGCACCTCTCTTTGATCCAATATTAATGGCAATCTATGTCAAATGAAAACATACTGTAGTGTGTCCTTATCCATCTCATTAGTTCTGGTCAGCAGCCCTCCTGGCCCCCAAGTTCTCTTCCCCAGCTACCTTCCTTGGCCCTGGGCCTCTCTGCTTTGCTGCTCAGGCTTATGGGCCCAAATGAAATAGCTGGGGAAAGGGGACAAGAGTGATCCCAAAAGAGGAAATTTCCATGGCCAGGTAAGTGGACACAGACCTGAGAGGTGCTCATCACCTGGCAGAGAGAGCTGGGACCCAGGGACTCTGCCAAAATGCACGGTGGACCACCTCGCGTGTCCCTCTGGCCCTCACATAGATGTGGGCCCCAAGCCAGGGACAGGATGGCCCTCCCACGGCCCTTCTCACTCTGTGTGGGGCTGAGAGCACGTGCAAAAAGAGGAATGGAGAAGCGTATCAGGGAAGTTACATTGCTCATAGGAGAGGATGGGCCAGCCTACTGGCACCGTCTTGGTGGCTTCTGCCCAGAGGGTGGGCAGAGTGGCCTCATAGACAGAGATTACGTGGGTCATCAGGATCTGTGCAAAGCCTGGGGGTCTTCTCTAGGTGTGTCTGGCGCTCCACTTGCATCAAATCAAACATGCACCTGGACCCGTGGCTTGAAGACATGAGCTGTTCTTTCCAAGAGAGCCTGCTTGGGGGTGGGCGTGCGGGAGGAGGAGAGGATCCTAAAAATAATTCCTATCTGACTCATTTTGCTCAGAATCTGACAGGGCTGCCTGCCAGGTGGGGGTTTGCCTGTCCCATTTTCTAATCTATCTTTAGCAGAGACTTAATGAGGGCAATTTCCTTGCTGGGATAGAAAGAGAAACTGTGGGCAATGTGAGCATGGATCTGTCTCGCGGTCCCCGGGCTCCTGATGACAGAATGGCAATGACAGTCACTTTAGCACCGAGCATCCTGTGAGGGCTTCAGTGATGGTGTCACCCCAGGATGGTACGAATGAAGAGATAAACCAAGCAGGGTGGTGACAAGTGGGAGGGAAGGTCCCCTGAATTTCACTTGTCCCCCCAGCTGCACAGTGCCACCACACAAACAAGGGGCATTGCTTGGGCCTGAAAACCCATCACCACAACACAGCTGATCTCATTCTTCCTAGAAGTTATATTTTATAAAGTCACCCAAACACTGAGCTACTACTCTCAGGAAAAATACAAGGTTAGGTTCCTGCAAGCCGACTGACCAACGCCTGGCCTCAGTGCGTGCGTTTCTGTTCCAAGATGCCTTATTCGATATACACCACAGAGCTCTCAGCCAACAGCATCATGACTCGTGCCTGAATGAAGCTTATTTAACACTCGCACTTCCCAGTAAGGCAATCACAGCCTCCTTATGCTTAGGAAGAGTGGGCAGCGCTTCAGCACAATGCCGGGGCCATTTTAAGCAGGAAAGTCACTAGCAAAAAAGCACACAAATGTGAAAATCATAGCACAAAACATGCCATGAAGAGAAAGCTGGTCTGTAGTATGCAAATGGAGACAAGAGTGCAAGTTGTCACCTTATTTGACCTCAGCTCAGAACGTGAATGCTGCACAACTCAAATTATTTATTGCTCTCCGTGACTTGGTGAGTAACCAAAAAAATATGGTGGATGTTGACTCTGGTGGCAGAGGTAAACTTTAGCAAGTAGGTGCATCGGCAGTATGGAACCCATGAGTGCTGAGCAGCAACTGTACTTTTTTCTTTCTTTTTTTTTTGAGACAGGGTCTTGATACGTAGTACAGCCTTGTCCTGAACTTACTTTATAGCCCACAGGGCCTCAGCCCCACTACTGGAATTAAAGACATGCACCACCATGCCCAACCACTAACCGCACTTCTAAAAGTGCTAGCTCTTGGGAATGAGCTGATAGATAGAGGTAGGAGTCCAATTAGTTAATTCCTGGTCAGTTCCTGGTGAGCAAGGTCTGAGAGACTTACTCATCCTTGAGGAGGAAGGCTCTGTGATGGGTGGACCAACAGCTAGGCACTAAGGAAGGAGGCAAGCTCCAGAAAGCAGCTGTGACTTGAAGACAGAGGTCTTAGGAGGCACTGGGCATGCTCAGAACCTTCACCCAGAAGGCCAGCTATGAAAGATGATGGATTCCAGAACTGGAATAAGGGTCCCCTCACAATCCCTGATGACCATCACAGCCTAGGCTCGAGCAGCATCAAGGAGTGAAGTTTAAATATCTTAATGACAACTCTAAAATTGTGTTTTTTAAAATGTAGAGTAAGAAAAAGGAGAGAAGCAGGAAGCTACTGATAGAGTGATGTAAAATGAAGGGATAAATAAAGTAGCCTACCAAACACTAAGTTTGTCTTTCTTGAAAGAAGAGTTGGTCCAGAAAAGATAGAATCAAGTAAGCTTTTGTAGGATGCCCAGGCCTCAGGAGGTCACAGGACAGTGACTGGGCACTGAGTCCTTACCTTCTCACTTGAAAGGTGGGGCAAAATTGGTCATGATAAGAGAACTCTTTATGTGAGGTCATAAATGGCCTCTGCCCATATCTGAGGCATCAAATTGATTGGGCTAAGCATGCCCCGATAACTGGTAAACTATTCCTAGGTGTGCCTGGGAAGGATGGCTCTACAAGAGACTAGTGCAGTGGACTGCCTATTGGTGGGCAACTTGTTACACCCAGCTGAAATGAACTAGCGTGGTGCTGGGTGTGGGAGGCCCACCTGAGGATTACTGCCAGCAACGTAAGAGGCAGAACTGAAGAAGAGCTGGTAGCTCTTTGGAGAAGCTGTTGGAGCTGCTGGAAGCTGCTGGTTCTCTTGAGCTATTCTGCTGGAGGACTGTGCCATGCTGGCTTTCCTGGTGAACTTGGCTGTTCTCATTGGAGGAGGAGCTTGGGACCTTGTCACTGAGAATGTCCAGGGTTCACTTTGGGGAGCTCTGGTCCTCACCTTGAGCATGGCTTCCTGGCTCTGGAGGGGAAGATGGTGCACAGCTCAGTCTCTGGAGAAGCTTGTCACATTAGCTTTCCTGATGGGAACTCAGCTTTCTTCATTGCCAGAGGAGCTCAGGACCTTGCTGTCACTGAGGATGGCTGTGGTGCTTTTCGGGGGAGCTCTGGTGCTTACCTTGAGCATTGCTTCCTGGCTCCAGTGCAGATCCCTCAGCCTGCCGGCACAGATCCTTCATCCCCCTGGCAGAGACTTTTGAGCTTCCACCACTGAACTTTGGTGCTTTCCCAGCGCAGATCCATGAAATGGGCTTGCATGAGACTGTCATGCGCTCTAGGCTTCCAGTTGGACTCATGGGAAGCACTGTTGTAGGCTCTAAGTTTTCAGCTGGATTCATGCAGGACGTTAGGATCCAGGCCCTCAGCTGGTCTTTAATATGTGGATAGATTTCCTGCACTCGGTATATGATGCTTTGGATGACTCATTATAAAATAATCGTATAAAAATATGTCCTGCATTGTATTGTTCCCCTTGCAAAAACCCCAAACCACAACAACTAGCATTTGAGTTGACTCATTAAAGAAGATCTACCATCACCAACATGGATGAATGTCATCTAATATATCGGAAGGCTACATAGAACAAAAAGGCACAGGAGGGTGTCCTCCTGCCCTTAGATAGAGGTGCTCCTGGCTCTTGACCCTTGAACTAGGGCTGAACTATGCCACTGGTTTCCACACAGAGATGTTCTTGCAGTATCTGGGGGAGCTGTAGGGCATTTTGGTCTCTGTAATCTCATGAGCCAATTCTCATAATCAATCAATTTTCATTTTCTCTCTCTCCCCTTCAGCTATAGCTATATGCATATTTGAAAAAAAAATAGAAATACTGATATCAACTCTCCCAAACAGACTTCCACACAGGTGGTTTAAAAGAAAAAAAGTGATTAGTGATCACTACCACAGGTTCACGGGCCAAATCACAGCCAGACCAAATCTTCATATGTTTTGAAAAGATTTCTTGCCCAATACACTCAGGGAATCCTATGAACACCAAGGTATTTCAAGAGGCTGGCCCTATCACTCCATCCTGAGAGTTAATATTTTCATTAAATTTTTTTTCTTTGATTCAGATAACTCGTATCCCATAAAATTTTACTCTCTAGCATTGAATTTCATAATTTTAATATATTTACAAAGTTGGATAGTCACTAGCCCAATTCCAGATGCCTTATTTGTTTTTATTAGTGATTTAGATGATGTCACTAAGAACCTACACAATCAAGTCTGATGGGTGACACTGAAAGTTTGAGTATGTGTTGGCAGAGAAAGAGAGGGAGGATAGATTCTTCCCTGGTTCTACAATTAGAGGACACTACACTGTGGCCACGGTCAGTGGTGGTACAGAGGCTGTGAGTGCCCTGCACTTCCAGCCTCTGGCCCACTGTGCACTCCAAAGTGGCCATGTGCCCCTCTGCCCCTCACCCAGCACAGCCATCTGACACCAGCTGAGGTGGCCCAGGTTTTCTTTTCTTCTTTCTTCCCATCTGCATTGCATGTGAAGTAAATTAACCGTTCTGAGACTTCACTTAATGAAGCCAATTAATTTGGAGAACGTCTTTCCTGTCTCCCTGGCCACAGCAGCAGGCACTGTGCAACAGACCGCTAATGACTGCATTAGCTGCACCATTCTAATTGTTAAGAGGGCAGGCGTCAGAGTCCACAGGGTCTGCAGAGACTCCTAACAGCCTAGGCAGGGACCATTGGAGCCAGTGGGCTCTGGCTTCTCCCTCCTGCTTAGGTCCTTGTGGGTCGTGAGCTCCACCCACCCATCTGCCTGTTTCTAGGGAGCTGTGTGGGGCAATTCCAAAGAATCTCTGGCTAGGAACGCCTAAGGAACTCCTACTTCGCTATGGAGCTCATGTTCCTTTTATTATTTGCCCTACCAAATCCGCTTTGAGTCTCACAGTGTTTCAATTGCTGCCTCCTCCAGAAAGCATTCCAGAAGCACGCCTTTCCCCTCTGGCTCTCTATGAACCGTGTGAATGCTCCAGGGGTGTGCACAGTGTCCCGGCCAAGGGTGGGCAGAGCAAGCTCCATGTGAGTGCCGCTTCAGGTCCTTGACAGGAAAGGCCACTCTCACACCCTGATGTCCTCTGGGCACAAACACAGCCCTGACTACAGCTCAATCAGTCTTAGTTGGACATTCAATGGTGCTGGCAGCAAGGCACTGCCCACATCCCTCCCTGCCATCCACCAGGCCAACTGCTCTGGGTGAGGGAGGCTACCCAGCCCAGCCATGACCAACAAGGGTGTAAAGCTTACCCTGTCCCTCTAGTTGGGGTCAACTTCAGACTGCCCACCAAGCCTGCACTAAAGTTCAACCTCTTCGAGGTAGCAATCGAAACACTGTGAGACTCAAAGCGGATTTGGAAGGGTATTTTACCTCTTTTTCCCCAAGGAAAACTCCTGAGAAGCTAATGTCCACCCCAGATTCTGTTGTCCAGGGAACAGGGAGTTGGCATTTCTTCAGTGCCTCCATTTGTTCATTTCCTAAAATGTAGACAGTGATGGGAGTGGGGAGAGAAGTTGAGAAAAGCCCCAGAGGTGAGGGACCCACTAACGGTGAACAGGAGCCCCAGGCCAGGACTGTAGCCCTTCGGTGAATCTGCTCCTCTGGGCTGCATGCTGGGGATAGAGCTTTGAGGGGAGGAAGATGAACCCTGGCTGACTTCCCTCCTTCTATCTCCAGCTGGGTGAGGGCAGACAGAGCACCCACAGCCATGCTGCTCTTTAGGGAATGCTTGGAATACTCATTTATTGCATTTATATCATAAAATGCATAATTTTGCCTAAAACTTGTCAACATGTATTAGCTTCCAAAAATACATAAGTGGTTACCAGTTGTCCAAATTCTGAGAACATTCTTAAGAAGAAAAAGCTTTGAACTGTCTAAGACCTTAGCTTTTTTTCCCCTGTAAAACAGGGGAAAGACACCCACAAGTCAAATTTAATCACAGAGACCTTCAAAGCAGCCCATAGGAAGTGGGGGTGGAGCCCAGAGACGGCTGATGTAGAAGGAGCCCAGGGCCCTGGCAGTGGGGTGCAGAGCTTTCCAAGTTGATCTGGGAGAAGGAAAAATCGGGCCTGGTGCCTTAGCCTTGGAAGGAGTACACAGCAAGGCCTCTTGGGTCCAGGCACATCCAGACATCACTGGGCAGCAGGCAAAGCCCCAGGCAGCACTGTAGACATTCCCACTGGACACTCAGCAGAGATGCTAGCTGGCACCTGGATTCCCTCTGCCCTGGAGCACAGTGGGGGGAGACCATTCTAGGTGCTTCACAAGAATGAGCTCTTTTAAATCTCTTAACCAGTGGACTGTTATGACTGGGTCTCTAGGTGTCCCTCCAAAGCCTCCTGTGATCATAAGTGGGGCTTTTGGGAAGTGGCTACAACTAGGATTTGTACTGCTGGGATCAAGGAATGCTGGGAGTGACTCATGGTGAGATGTTAAGATTAAGGGTGTGAGGATTACCTACCCTAAGGGTGGGTAGCCTGGGTAAAACATAAGGGACAGAAAGTGCCATGGTCAGGGCTTCTCTCTAGTTGCGTGTTTGCTTTTGCTGTCTTCTGCCTGCCATGAACTGTTTTTCCTCTGCAATGTCCCTCTGCCTTTGAGCCAGCTAACTATGAAGTGAAACCTCTATGAACTGTAAGCCAAATAAACCTTTATTCCTTTAACTTGAGGGGTTGGGTATTTTGTCTTAACAAAGAGCAAAATAACTAAGACATCCATTTAATAGAAGAAGAAATAGAGCATTCAAGGTCTGAAGTAATCTGCCAAGGTCCCAGAGCTGATGTGTAGTGAAGTTGGGGTTCCCATCCAGCCTCTAATTTCAGTTTCAGCCTCTAAACATTCACTGCTCCATGATTCAGCTCCCTAGTAGGCCTCTGACACACCCCAGGGGGAGATAAAGGCAGCAAGGACGCACAGAAACACCAGAGAGCCAGCTGGGACTGGGACCTGGGATGGACTTCGATGGGGGTGAGGATTCTACATCCCACTTAGAGAAGCTCCTTTAGCCATGGGACCACACGATTCAGGTCCGGCTCCATGCCTGGGCTACCCAGAGTCTACAGCTATCAGACACCAGCTCCACCAACTCTGTAGGAAGACAGAAGCCACAGACTCCTGCACGCATTCTGAGGAGAGACAGAGGGACACCAGGGGAGCCAGCTGGCCACTTCTTTTCATGCAACCCAGGCCTAGATCAGAGGCATAATGCAGATGCCCCTTATCTACCAAAACTGATTCTGGTCAGTCCCTTTTCTCCCCTTGTACCTGATGTGCTCAGGGAATGAGAGCCTTTCTCAGTGTGGCTTAAGCCCCCAATATTGGGAAGGTTACTGTGTACAGATGAAGTCTTAACAATCAAGGTCAATACAAAGGTTCAGTACTCAGCAAAGCCACTAGTAGAGATTATTGGCTGGGAGGGCTAGGGCTGACCTGGTCGTATGTTGCAGCCGCTCTCTAAGTATCAGAATCATAATGTTTCTCAGGACTCCGGAGGCTCTTGCCTTTAGACAACGAGGTCATTAAACCACAAGGCTGCCAGCTCTTATCATGAAAGTTCCCACTGCCTGGGGACTCCACAGCAGGTTCACCTGTGAGTGATGAATGGGACTGTCTTCCAGGATGGGAGCAAGGGTGGGTGTCCCCGTCAGCACAGCCTCTGGCTCAGTGCGTGTCTGCTGTCCTGAACTGCAGTCTGGCCCAACAGTCAAGACCTTCCCTCGAGTCTGTCATTGGTCCAGCTAAAAACCTACCTTTCATTTCAGCAGATGTCCTCTAGTTGGGGGTCCCTGCGAACACAGAGGCAGCTGCCCCCCTTCCCTCTATGTAAATCTATCACGAATTTCATGGTGAGGATGTTCTTTCCTTTTCCCTGGCCCCAGCCCTTCAGCTCTCCTCACAGGACATACTTTCCATCCCTTTAATCATATTTATTGCCTCCCTTTGGATGCTAGCCCAGTTCACATCCTCTTCGAGGTGCACTGACCTAGCCTGGGCATTCTACCATGAGTGCGGCTTGGGGGAAGCTTGGCTTCCCAGTCCTCACGTGTCACGCAGGCCCCTTTCTACATTCCTGTGTCATGCTGCTGCTTTCCGGAGGCCTGCCCCTGTCCAGGGGACTCCTGTGGAGCAAGGCGACCTGGCCCAGAAAGGGACATATGGGCTGACCCGGATGCCACTACTGAGCCTGGAGTAGCTGTTTCATTCAGAAGCTTGAGGACTTTCTGTACCTGAGGTACACACTCTAGGACAGAAGAGGAGGGACACAGGCCTCCCTCTCCCTGCCATCTCTCCAGGCCCTTGTAAGCCCCACTTTTCCTTTAGGGGTAGTGCCCTCTTTCTTCCCCCTGCCAAGAACCACATGGAGGGATTTGTCAGTGTGATGCAAAAAGGCAGCAAATGCAAAGCAATTATTTGTCCTCTGGTCAAGGAAGGACAGGTTTGGTCCAACTCTCCCAGCTCCAGTTTCCTTTTGATGTCTAGTAATTCCGATGCCTAAGCCATTTACTGTCCTCTGTGAATGTTTCAGACCTGCCAAATCTACTGTTGGGTGACAAGCACTTTGGGTAACCAGCCCCACCCCCCAAGTTATGGCTATCACCTCTCAGCCCTTGCTCCAGGCCTGTGTGCAGAGGAAGGGTCAGAGACAATGTCAGCTGCGGCCCATGGGCATTACATGTGTGAGGGCAGCACATCTAGTTTTCTGAGCCAGGGACGTCAGGCTGTCTCTTATGTTTCTAAGAGCATTCTCTGTTCACTTAAGGTAAAACCACCAGCCATCACCTTTATCTAAGAATAAATTCCCCACAGGGGAATACCTCATTTTAATTCCTTAGGCATAAGCCTTCTTGTTTTTTCTCTCTTTCTTTGGATTTTCATCCAAAAATAATTTATGCATATTCAAGCAAAAAATACACTCCGACTCCCCCTTTGGCACAAATGGTGGACATGACAACACTGTTCTGCACCTGGATTTTTTCACCTACACCACACTGGATACCTTCCCAAATAAGAAAGCCTCGTAAGTGGCAATGCACGCCTTCCTCGGGTGCCGAGTCTTGGCTGCTCGTTCCTGTCCATCGCAGCCACCGCATCACTCCTGTCCTGTCCTGTGGCTCTCACTGTCGATTCTGAACTCCACAGAAGGGATGGCTCTCGGCTCTGGGCATTGGCAGCATCGGCACCAGCCACTGCTGTCTGTGTGTTGCCTGTCATAGAACAGCTGGTTCTCACAGGAACAATTCCCGATGCAAAGAGGAAAGGCAGATGCCAGAGGATTCCTGAGCTCCAGAAGCCTCCTGGAGGCCATGTCTCGAAGTGTGTGGTCAGCAGACCCTGTTCCTTGAGGATGCTCTGCTGCTCAGAGGTCAGTGGGAAGAACGCTTCTGACCCGCAAAGTCCGGGGAGCAGCAGTAGGGAGAGTGGTCCTCTGTTGCATCCCTAAAGGACCCACTCCTTCGAGTTGCTGCTGCTCTTGGGAATCCCCAAACAGTAATGAAACCCACCATGCCACCAACCTCTCAGCTCATGGGTAGCAGCTGGTGACCAGAAGAGCTCAACACAAGCCAGCACGACATAGCGATAGACACTGGTATGGGCGAGAACACCTGTTGCTCGAGACAGTCTCCCTTACCTTCGATCGTTTCTCCTCCTCCGGAACAGCTTCTTGGTGTGCGCTATCTCCACTTCGTGGGGCATCGGGTGGTAGCCCTGGGATGTGGGAGAGAGGGGGCATGAATAACCTCCAAAGAGAGCAGAGGGCATCTGGGACCACATGTACCACAACAGCATTCAGGACAGGAAGATGGGAGAGACTAGGCTCTGACTTCCAAATTCAGATGGGAAATGGAAAATGCTTCCCCAGGGAAGGATATTGGAATTTCAGACTCAAAGAACTGGGGGCATCAGGGAAACCTCAGAATCCATCTTATCCAAGCTGTCCAACACAAGTGAGGATACTCAGGCCCCGAGACCTGGGAAAGCACATCAACATTTCCAGAGAGGGCAGCAGGTTCAGGGTGCCAACGTCCTCCACCTTCCTTTGATTGGGGGCTGAGCCTGTAAAGGGAGACCAGTGGGGCCCTTTCTATGGAGCCCCAATTCAGAGGGCTGCTGGTATCCCTCATGGAGACCAGGTATACAGTCACTGGCTATAAGGCAGAGACAAGGTCTTCCAATTTCTTTTTTCTTTTTTTTTAAATTTTATTTTTTTTTCCAATTTCTTAATAAAATGGGAATGTTATTACCTTCTGCCTTGCGCTGTTGCGAGGAGATGGAGTCTGCTGTGAGCAGAGGAAAACTGCCTCCTAATCCTAGGCTTAGCTCCCTGGGAAGCATTTACCCAAGATCCTTTCTCTTTATATTGCCTGCGAAGTATTTAGGGAAAACATGCAAATAGCTGAATTCCTTTTTAAACTTCAAAGGAGGGACTGGGGAAAATTCTAAGGATGGTCTTTTGCATATTGTCTTCATGACAACTACTTAGACACTGACATCAGTTGGAAAGAGACCTTCTACTTGGAATGCAGGCCTTATCCAGCAAATGCCAGGCCTGGCAGAATTATCGCAGAAGCTGGGCTGATGGCCAATTCTGTTGTTAGCTCCTTCCCACCACCTCCACTCCCAACAGAAAAATGGTAGTGTCGTGGCAGAGTATCACCATTCCATTTCTAGCAGCCCAGAATGGAGCATGGGGTACCTGGGCTTCACCAGGACACAGCCTATCTGTGACTTGCACTATGACATGCTGCTGTGGGCAGGCACAGATGGAGAGAGGAGTCTGGGAGCCCAGTCTGCAGCGGAGTGGTCCCTGGGCATGCATTTGGCCCTAGCCCCCACCCGGAGGGCAGGGAGGCTGAGGCCCAGAAGTATCATGAATGCACCACGTGGATCTGTGAGCTGTAGCCCTGACCCCTGTGTGAGGTGGCACCCCCACTGGATTGGGGCTCCACTGAAAGTACCTCACTGTTCTACCTTCACAAGATTCAGCCCCAACTAGGGGAGGGATGTGGGACATTGGCAACCCTGGTTTATTTCCCAGAGGGGCAGTGGGAAGATGAGTCAAGAGGGTGCAGAGACCTTGGGGGTATGGCCCAGATATTGAGGGTCCTGGGAGGGAAAGACACATTCGAAACTACATTTTAATGACAGCCCTTCCCTCCCACCCCATCTTTCTTGCTTCCAACAATCTAGCCAAAAAGGCATGAATGAATTCCAGGCTCCAGGCAGCCGCAACAGGCCTCTGGGGCCTTAGGATGTGCTTTGTTTAATGGTTTTCTCAAAGGATATTATTTGTTTTCTTTAATACAAAACACAAACAAGGAAAAACACCAAGTCTTCCCTTCTCACTTCCTTTCTCCCACCCTGACCAGGCTCTGAGCTGGCCCCCTTCCCTCCTTCCCTTCCTCCCTTCCTCCCTCTCCAGGTCACTTCAGGAACACGCTGGGTGTGCCCCAAGCAGACAATGGACAGGAAGCTGAGGCTCCCTCCCGAGCTGGCAGCGACTGAGATCTCAGCTCTGAGGTCGGACAGACGGAGCTGCCTGTGGCACTTGGCATAACACGAGCCGAAGGTGCCAGCCTCCTCCGGCCAGGCCTCAGAATCCTGGGCTCTGACCCACATCCTGGCCTCTTTCCTCCACACCAGCCACAGCACTGGGGAGCTGCCCTGTGGACGTGACCTCAGCAGGGATTCTAACTTGTCCCCAGGCCTCAGAGGGGATCATCCGGCCACAAGGAACAGTATCCTCATCATTCATTTGATCTCTGCCATAAAATGTGACCAGTAAGATAGGGGTGGAAAGGATGGCATGTCCTAGACAATGGCACACAATGACAGGAGTGACTCATAAGGAGTTTGGAAAGGAGCTTCAGTTGGGGCCCCTAGCGGCCTGGCCTGAGCAGATGGTGCTCTGGCTCTACACCAGAGACCCCCTTCCTGCTTTGCAGATGCAGAGAACGAACCCAGCTTGCCAGAATCATCCTTTGAGTGTCCAGCGGTCCTGCCTCTAATTCCTTTCTTAACAAGTCTGGGTGTTCCTTGCTTGGCAGCAGCCTGGCCTGGTTAGGAGCCCTCTCCTGAGTGTGACAGGGACAGTCCTTTTGTCTCCCTGCTGGCTCCGTGTGTGTGATCACTCTGTGGCAGTCGTGACTCTGTCACCATCTGGTTGGCCACTGGGCCCTCGGGCTTAGCTTTGAATTCTGTGTATGAGTACAGACACCTAGGTGTGGCTGCCCTACTCCCTGTGTCCCGCCTGGTCTCAGCTTTGATCACCTTTCCTAATGAGTGGGCCTATGAGACAAGTAGATGATACGAAGTGAGCCTCTCCTGGGAGGGAGGGAGAGTGTTCCTTCCGCACATGCGCACATTCACACACTCCGAGCTGGAGGTCGGTGCAGGTGTAAGATGCTGCAGTGAGGGGCAGCATACTACCGCTCTGGTTACAAAACATGTTATGCAAACACAGCCCAGTACAGAGCAGGCTGAGGCTGAAATCTCATGCCCTTGTGCAGGGGGTATTTTGGAGGGATCAAAGGCTTGTCTAGCAGAGCTCTGACCTCAGAACTTCAGCCCAGCCCAACAGTTAATAATCCCAGATAGGGAGTGGAGCGGCCTTGCCCTGAGATGGCAGCTAGAAAAAATAAACCTTAGGCCTGCAGGTGGCAGGAGAGGAATCAAAGCAAAAGCACCTGCAGAGATCAGGTGTGCTGGTGACTCTAAGGCCTACTGCTACTTGATGAGAGTGACGAGCCTTTCCTGGCCAAGGAGTCCTATCTGCCACTTCGATCTGTGCATCCATCCACCTATCCTAACACAATGACCATTCCATTCATCTACCTAGATCCAGCCCAGCCCAGGCCCGGTGAGTATGTGGGAGATCTTCCAGCTTCCCTACCCCCGCGGGACCTCTCCGGACCAAAACTCAAGAACGCTGCATGAGTGATACCCTCTACTGTGCCCTCGGGACCCCTCCATCCCTCCGGAGCCCCCTCCCCCAAGCCCATCGAGTGAGTGAGAACTTCTGCAATGCTCTCAGGACCTCCAGATCCAGCCCAAGCCCAGGCCCGGCTAGTGTGTGGGAGAGCTTCTGCTCTCTCCTGTACCCCGTGGAGCAAAGGCACAACAGAGGGGCACCACAGGTTCACTTCCAAGGGTTGCAGCAGGAAGGAGCTGAACAGAACAGCTAGACCCAAGCCAGGCATAACTGGATAAACTCAAACTTAATAGATCTGCACCCAAAT
>NDGN011350729.1:0-15105 GCA_002564285.1 Tympanoctomys barrerae | reverse complement strand
ATAACTGTATGGCTTGACATTGTCATGTTTCCTAACTCTTCTCTTTTCCCTCTCTTGATTAGTCCTCGAGATCCTGCTTCCCTGCTTGCTTGCTTTCTACAAGGTGATATTGGTTTTGTAGTTGGTAGAATGTTGTTTTGTTTCAAAACTGAAAGTGTTCAATCTTTGAGCAATTCCTGAACAGCTCCCGCTCTTAGAATTCTTTCCCGGGTGCAAATTCCCAGGGGATGGCTCTGGACAGCCAGCACCACTGCACAGCCTGTGTGCTCTGGGCTGGAACCTGTGGTGGGAAGGGCAATGGTAACCACTCTCTAGGGAGGCACCTGTTCCCAACCACCCCATCACTTCCCCCGGGGCCCTTGAAACAGGACAGGGTCCTTGACAGACTGCCTGCCAGGCATCTTAACATTCTGTTTCAATTACATCAGCCACACTGGTCAAGTTGTTCACCTCACTAGGCTTCAGGGTTTTTATACCTCTTAAATAAGAACATTGCAGGAACCCAGCGAGTGGTGGCCATTGTTTTAAGTGAGACTGACAGGGAGAGATTCACCCAAACAAGAAAGCAGCTGCAAGTAGATGTTTTTCAGGGCTCTGGCTGAAGGAGTGTCAGTCCTCTGGTCTCCCAGCCACAGGTGGCATGACTTCAAAAGGCCTCACTTCCAGCCCTGTCTCCCAGAGTGATGCTCGGCATGCACCTGCCTCACAGACAGGCCATCCGGACGTGCTCTTCAGCCTTCGGACTCCTTCCCCTCCACCTCAGCTCAAGTCATCTATTCCTTGTTAGAATAACTGAAGCAGTCACTCATGAGTTTTAAAAATTATTTTAAACCGTTTTTTTACAAAATATTTTTAGATGCCAAGCAGTTGCAAAAATAACACAGAGATTCTGTGAGACTTTTGCCCAGCTTCCCTGTGAACCGTCATCACTGGTTATTATTTCACAACAGGATTAACCCCCTCCCCTCTCTCCACTGAAGCCCCAACAATCAGTCTTGGAATTGGAAAGAGGTTAGTAGCAAAGAGCAGCATTATTTGCAACATGAGAATGAGGTGCCGAGACAAAAACCTCAAGTTCCCTAGCTGTTAATCCGGAGCATGCTGCGTCTTTATGTGACACAGACTGGCAGGGAGATTAAAATAATCCCTGCATGAAAACTGATCGTTTATCTATTTAAAGGAGAGGCAGTGAATAACTTGTGAATGCACGCATTTGCTTATTATTCTTCCTTGCAAAGGAGGTGGATGGATGAATTGCTTCGTTTCTCTGCCTGTATGTCTCTCTGCCATGCAAGGAAAATGAAATAGGTTGGAAAGGGCAATAAGGGATGATTAAAAGCCAAGGCCACAACTTGGGGGACTGATTTAGCTCTGGTCTGCCAAGTGAGTGAATTTGCTAAGTCCTTCTTGAGCCTGTCTGTCCCTGTTTGGGAGATGGAGGTGGTTGGGAACTGGTCGGGGGCACGGAGAGGCGCCACCTTGTAGGCATCTATGGAGATGGTGGGAAATTAGACTGCTTGGGTTGCTGGTCAGGAGAAGCGGTCTGCACACAGGCTTGAAGGAGAAATCTTGGCAGCAGTGTCAGGGGAGGGAGGGACTGAAGCTGCATTGGGTGGAGGGGGCAGCTGAGGCCCAAGGCCAGCCTTGGCAACCTCATGGAGTTTCCCTGGAGCTACATCACCCTTTGGCATAGTGTCAAGTAGGGGCAAAAGGGCCAGATCTTTTAACCCCCACCCATCGGGGCCCTGGACCCAGGATGGAAGACTGGCCTGGCAGCTCTCTGCAGCTGAGGCCTTTTTCTTTTTCAAAGGACACCCAATTGCTGGTCACAAAAGCTTTTACTTAAGGGTCAACTGAAGCATTCATTACCCACTATATCATGCTGCTTATTAACCAATAGAATAATAAGAATAATAAATACAACATTAGCATTCAGAGGGACATTAGAGGTCATGTAGCTCAATCTTTTACTCAGCAGAGGAGAAAGAGGAAGGATACCATGACTGTGACAAGATCAGACAGCAAGGTCAGGACCAACCAGGTCCTTGTCCTTATCTCTGTTCTTTCTAGGGTGGGACACTTCATCTGCTTGGTAGGTTCTGGGAACCCTTCCCTCCACAAGAGCATGGGAGAGGACAGCAGGCTGCAAGCTGTCCTCAGGGCTCCATAAGCTGACTTTAGCCACAATCATGGACTACAGCCCAAATCTGTTCTGGTTCTTCCTCACAACTTTTACACCAGGGCCCTCAGATTTTCAAACAAAGTGGCAGTTATACTTTTGACTACCTGTGAGCCTGTCCAGGAAAAAGTTTCAAGGCATTTCTTTCTTTTTGGTGCCTGATTAAAAGGGGGAAAATTTAACACATCAGTATTAGATTCAGTGGTGACGGTGCGTCAGTGGCTTTGGCTATGTGGGAAATCCATCATTTGTCACCTGAAGCTGGGTCAACAGAGTGCAGGGCCACCCCAGGAAGGACTGCAAATTGGCATTTTCTTCTGGATTTGCACAGTTTGTCTGCAAGGTTTGCTGGGGCCTAACTTGGAGAGCCCCACGAGGCTGGATAATGAACTTCGCCTCTCCTGCTGAACAGGCCTCTGGCAGCTCTTCATGGGGGATGTGAGGAGTGGGGAAAGCACGCCAGAAACAGCAACATTTTGTAAGAAATGTCTTATCTTGCTCCATTCACAGAAGCAAAGAAAACATCAGCACAGAGCCAAACCTATTTCTCGGGGTAATCCATCTCTGTTCAGTTGCTCCCTGCAAATCTTTCTTGCATTAAGCTTCCTGGCCACAGCCTGTTACACACAATGTATTCCTTGGAAATTTAATGAGACCTACATATCTTTTGTAATTTGCATTACTGTGTCTTATCTCCACATAATGTGTTAATATGGAAATTAATTTTGTGCTCATCAGATAGCAAAATAAATTGTGGAGGTATGGGTGTGGAAAACCCTCACCACCCTCTCCTTTTAGCTGACAGCTGAATACTTAATATTACCCAAACAGGGAAAAATGAACTGGCTGCAAATGCAGAGGACCCGATTTACAGATAACTCATGCCCTTCGCATTTCAAGGCTAGGTGGGACCAGCCCTGCCTGTGAGCCCTTTCCTCCTTCACTCCACCTGGGTTGCACCTGCACTGCCATCTAATCTAATTGACCTCCAGATAGTTTCTAAATGCATCATCGCACTTTCTCAAATGTCTGGCCCTTTGTCTATGCTGGTCCCTTTGCCTGGGCTGCTTTGTTTTGCTTTCTTTCTTTAGGAAACATCTGCTCACTTTCTAAATGTCACTTCCCCTTAGACTATGGGTTGGGGCTCCTCTTGTGTATTCTCATTGAGCATGACACGTAGGTCAACACTGTAGGTGTCATTGGTGCCTGTGCTAGGCACACGCCTGGAGGGCGACCTACCAGACATTTATTTCTTAGAATTCTGGAGGTGTGGATGCCTGAGGTCAGGCGATCACATCTTGCTGTGTCACCTCATGGTGGAAAAGCAAAGGGGTAAGAAAGAATGAGGAAGGAAAAAGGAAAGAGGAGGGAGAGAGACGCACACAGAAAGACAGGGAGAGAGAGTAGAATACTTTTCTTTTATCTTTCATTTTTTTATCAGGAACCTGCTCCCCTCCTAAAGGTCCCTCCTCTGAACACTGATACGCTGGAGATTCAGTTTTGGGGACACAGTCACAGCGCAGAGCCAGCCCTGCTGGTGCACTGCCAGCCCTGTAAAGGTGAGGACCTGGCTGCTTTTTCCCAGCTGCTTTCCCCAGCTCACAGGCCTCGGAGGAGGGGAAGTGGAAAGAGGCTTCTTCCTTCAATGAACAAACACAAGGCAGGAGCTTGCAGAAAGCCCTCCCTGCTCAGCCCCCCTCCCTCAGCTTGTCACACTGCCCCCAGTGTTGCCCATCAGCCTGTTTTTTTTTTTTAATTCAAATGGAAATCATGGGTCAGTCAAGGGTATCTCTGCTAGCAGTCTGAGCACTACCAAATGGCACCAGATAGTGCTGGTGCCAACAGTTGGCACAGCCAGCTGATGTTCCCTGCTGCTACCAGCCATCACCTTCCACTGCGGGTCGTGTGCACACCTCTGGGCTGCTCTGCTGGGTGCTGGTCTCTGCTGCTGATCTTCATTGATGACTGGTCTCCAGCACTGTGCAGTGTAACACTCCTAGTGTCTTTTGCTCCTTTGAAATGACTGCTGTATCTATACTACTCAGAAAGAGTCCGGGGTAGATTAATAGGATTTGTGGAGTCCACACTACCCAAGAAATAAATCAGAAGAGATTTACGGGTCCATTGCAGTGAGTCTTTAGCAGGTCCTTGCTGCAACATGGGGTAATCAGTGCACTGCGGGAGCTGCTCCTAGAACTAACTCTAGAAGTGGCTGGCAAGTGCTGCTTATAGTGGCTACAGGCTTGTGATTGGTGCAGGGCTTCAGGACAGCCTTGTCTGTCATGGCCATGATCCAGTAAGTAGGCAGAGATAAAAGTAGGGAATCTTCTGGAAGGTTAGCTGTGGGTCTTGGGGACATTCACAGTGGGCCCAGGTCCCTTCCTCACTGATCTTAACCATGCCCGACTGCCCCTTTCCTTCTTCAAAAAGGAAACTGTAGAGCCTGGAGTGGTAGAGCTGCATCCATTGCAGAATGGAGTGGGCAAGCATGATATCCATGGAGGACACCACTAGATGGTCAGGGAGGACTCCACTAGGTCGCCAGGGAGGACACCACTAGGTCACCAGGGAGGACTCCAGTAGATCATCAGGGAGGACAACACTAGAGGGCCAGGGAGGATACCACTAGGTCGCCAGGGAGGAAACCACTAGGTAGCCAGGGAGGACTCCACTAGGTTGCCAGGGAGGACACCACTAGAGGGCCAGGGAGGACACCACTAGGTTGCCAGGGTACACAATGATAGACGGCCAGAGGATGCCAAAGCAAGTCATTCCAGTGCATTGCGGGAAGGGGAGAGAACTGAGGGGAAGGGCATGAAGGTCACCAGCTGAGGCATTCCCCACTCTAGCCATCAGGAAAAATAGGAGCCAAGCATTTCTCACCTGTCTCATGAATGCTGTCCAGGAGATTCTGATTTTCCTGGTGGATGGGGAGGGGACAGAAGGGTCAGTGACAAGGTGGGAGGGCCATATCTTTGTGATTGTTCCTGAGCTGCCTTTGTGTCTGGTCATGGCCTGCTCAGGCACCAAGAGAAAAGCATACTTCCTTAGTGGAAGTGACACACCCCAACTTCTAGCCTTGTTCCCCACCTCATGGCCTCCTTTGCAAAAGAAGCAGGGGCTGTAACGGAGACTTGCTGCCCAACTCCAGAGGCACCTAGATGGCAGCCCTCCACAAGCCTCGGAGCTGGAGCTCTTCCTGTGCAGGACACAGAAGGGTCCTTCAAATATTCACCTGCCAGCTTCTTTTATTGTGTAAGGCTAACTTTTGACTCAAACACAAAAATTTCCAAATATAAGCACTAATTCACTCCCATATCAAGAAAGAAAACATGCTCCTAAGTAGACATACCCACTGCACAATGAGAAGTATTATTTCCTATTATATGTTGCAGCATTTCCCCTTCCCTTGCCTGCCCCAGGCCTCCTTCCAGCCACATCTGGGCCTGTGGAAGGGCAGGGTTCCTGTCATGGTGACACTTACCCACTGGTGGCAATACAATGACCACGGGGCACCATTCAGGGCCCTGAGCTCAGGTCGAAGTCTTTGGTGAGGTGCACCTGCAAGGGAAACACTACAATAATTTTTCCCTGTTCTAGAAATTGCTTGGGAAGGCATCCATCTCTGGACTTAGGCATTGTTCTGGTTCCCTTAACAGCCCTGGAAAACATTCAAGGCACAGCCTGTCACCCATTCTCAGGTTCACAGACAGGAAGGAAAGGAATCCGAGCTTCTCCTGAGAGGAACTACAGTGGCTGTGTTCCCAGAGCTCCTCTGTAGCCACAGGAAGGCTGGAGCTCCTTTGTGACTGAGATAGCGTAGAGCATGAATCAGTTCAGCCATAAACACTGCCCATTTTATGTCCCTGCGGTTCAGTGCTGCATGAATGGATCTCACTCAAAGATGACATAGGCTACCATCAGCCAATGCGGGGATGGCATAGAGAGCCAGAGAACTACTTTCCATCCATCTCTCTTGCCTTGGGCCTCCTTCTTCCTCTTGCCCAGTGCTGACTATGTGGAGGGGACTCTGTTTGTGGCAGCTGCAACTGTTATGGAAGAAGGAACGTGATTGTCATGCATGTTGTGGGTGGGACAGAGAGGGTGCAGGTGACTCTGTGTGTGTGTGTGTGTGTGTGTGTGTGTAGAATGTACCAGATGGGTACCTCGATGTTACTCAGGAGAGATGCATGCTGTTCTAGGGGTACACAATGAGTATGCTGAACTGGTGCTGCCTGGTATTTTAAGCCCTCAAGTAAGTTAAAACCCAGCAGAATAGGATTTCTCCAACTTTTGGGTCCCAGATTATAGTAAGGAATACCATTTCAGTATTGAAATTACATTTAATTTTGTAAAACATAACAAAAATTTGCTGTTTCAGATGCGGAGTTCAACAGTGGAGTGTGTTCCACATTGTTCTGTAATGGACTTCCCAACCTTTTTTATTAGGCAAAACTGGAACACTATGTCCATTAAATAATAATACCCCACTAAAGGTAAATGTACCTTTCATGTTTCAATGTAACACACACACACACACACACACACACACCATCAAACACTTGCTCCTACCTCATGGAACACATTCTGCTTTCGTCCAGTCTGCTCTCGTCTAGTCTAGTCTATTCTTGAAAATGTTAGTCAAGACCCTGAAACATTTCAATGGACTTCCATTGGGTTTGCAATGTAGTTACAAATGATTACTATGAGTTATAGAGAAGATTAGGAATAACCATGTGAAAAGGGAGAGAAAGGGAGAGTTTGGCTGGGAGCACAGATGCAGGCTGGAGAACTTCTGGGTGATTCATAAGAAGAAGACCAGAAATTGGAATACTAGGAAATGTATTTTGGAAAGATGTCAGACATCTGTCTCAAAATCTCAATGAGATTTCAACAGAGGAAGAACTAAGAGGGAAAGATATGTGGGTGAAAGGAGCTATTCCAGGCAGGTGAAGGCACTATATACTGATGGAGTGACTTTTTGCCTCAGTTCTTTCTCTGTGGAATGGGGACAGTAATATGAGAATTAAGTCAGTTAGCCCAAGTAAAGCACTTTAAAAAGTACTGAGTACATTGGAAATATGCTGTGTTTATCAGCATTCTTTCTCTGTGATAAAATTCCTGAGAATTAGAAGTGCAAGGAAAAAAGATTTATTTTGGCTCACACCTTCTGAGGCTTGGTCCTTGGATCCATTCCTTTGGGGCTGAGACAAGACAGAAAGGCATGCTGTTCCCCTCTCGGCAGTCAGGAAACAGAATGAAAGCAAAGAGTTGGGGAGGAGGGCCCAGGGATAAGAGAGATACACCTTTCAAAGACACATCCCTAGCCAACTTTTTCCTTCAACTAGATCCCACCTCTTAATAGGCCACCCAGCAATGAACTCCATCCATAGATTAGTCTACCAAAGGGGGATTAATTGAAATTTAACTACCTTCCCAGGCATCTGTTAATCTGATCAAGTTGACAATCAAGACTAACCATCAAACATGCAATGCTAGTTCATTGCGGCTGTATTGCATTATATCCCTACACTTTCTAAGAGTCACTTACCCAGATGAACTGTCGCTTCACAATTTCATTGTGAAAGATGAACCAGAAGATATTGTCCACCAAGGAGTTCTTAAAACCATGGATCTATTGACATAAATTCCACAGTCTATTGAACAGTAAATAGTAAAACGGTCAAAACTGTCCAGCAATAATGATAATAAGAAGCATTTATTGAATGGCTAAAGGTCCTAGTAAGCTCCTTGTGTGCATCCTCTCATCTCACTGGCAGTTATAGGCAGAAACTTGGTCATTCAAACCTAAGCCCCAGACTATTTGGATTTGGATCAGTTCTTCCTCGTGATCTCTACTATCTTCCTAGGGAGAGCTCTACTATCACCAGAAGCACACTGATGGGGGAAAGAGCCTTTGTCAGGTAGGGAGGAGGCTCATCACATCTCAGCTGGCTGAGGAGCCACGCTGAAGGTAGCAGGGCCTGAGAAGCAACAAGAGAGTGGACTTCTCGTTCAGTGCCCAGATGTTTCACGCCTTGCTACAGAGAGCCTGGTAAGCATGGAAAGCCTTTGGTCAAGCCTCCCAGAAGTGATGAGAAAATCTTCCACCTGTGTACCCAATTCTATCATTTGGAGACATCCTAGGCTGAAAATTGTTTAGCTGCCTGTTTCCTAGAGCCTAGAGAGTCCTATGAAGCTCCATCTCTAGTGACACTGACCATTTGATCTAGCTCATAGATTACTATCTGGCCATTTTAATTCTGCCCATCATCTACATGGGAGCTAAGTGAAGACAATGCATGAAAGTGTTTGCTCTTTATTCAAAGATTGTCCCTCAGACCCTCACTCAGAGTCTGCTAACTCACAAAGGAGCCATGACTTTGATTAGCTCAATAATTGCCTTCTGTCTTCAAGCAGATTGGAAATTCAAATTAAATGTGTGCAAGATTGAGAGTGTATGTAGGGAAGTTGCCTAAGATGCATCTGCTAACTATGAAAGGAGAAACTAAGACAGCATGCATACTAAGTGCCTGTGCGTGTGAGACACAGCGCCTGGAGCCTTTTTGAGTTATAACCACTCTGCATGGCTTTGTACTCATTGGTGCCTATGGTGGCCCTGGCAGGAAGGAGATCTTATGCCCTCAAGCAAGGGTAACAGTGTGAGGAGGCAGCGGCCTGCCTAAGTGAAAGGAAGATGGAAGGATGACTCAGGAGATAGGGGTCAGCCCTTTCCCACCACTTGCCAGCTGTGTGACCTTTTTTACCAAGTCCCAGCCCCTCTCCAAGTCCCAGTTCTATACTTGCCAAATGGGGCTGAGGTACGTAATAATAGTAGAACATCTGCCACGGGCTGCTTGTGAAGAATAAGATGATACAGATTGCAAATCTTCTGGGTGTTTAAAAGTACTAAATAAATGTTTGAGTTTAATTATTCAGCTCAGTGTTGAAGGGGAAAGTAATGTGTGCTGTAAGATTTAAAAATAGTTCCATCCAAAGTTAAAGAAAAGGAGTTTTGGAATGGAAAGGAATGACTTTCAGTTTGTCAAATAGTTAATTTATGTGAAGTTTTGTTTTATATATAGGTATAGATGAAGGTATAGGGAGGAAGGGACAGGGAGGGAGGCAGGGAAGGAGAATGGGAAGTGTCTGTTATGCACAGAAGTCCTGGAGTCACATGTCCATCTTTATCCATTTGTTCGTTAATTCATCCATTTGCTAAGCATCTGTGATAGGGGAGACCTTGAACTGGGTGCTGGAGATTCACTGGTAAGAAGAAACCAATACAGTCCATGGCCCATTTGTTCTAGTGGGGAAATTAGTTAAATAATCCCACCAGTTCAGGTGTTGTTCCAAACTGCAGTGGTGACTCTGAAGTACGGAGCGGTCCAGCAAGCTTGCCCGAGTTCAAATCCAGTTTGCTGAGGGGGTGACAATGGGGCTGGTATTTAGTTCTTCCAAACCTTGCTTTTCTCCTCTGTTCAATGGGAAAGAATAGTATGGACTTCTTAATGCTGTGGTGAGAATAAGCTGAAATAATGCAGCTAGAGTAGGGCTTCTTAACCTTACTGTGTTGGACATTTGGGACTGGGCAGTTCTGGGCAGCTGTCCTGTACTTTGCAGGAGATGGAGCAGCACCCTAGGCTCCTAAGCGATACCTAAAGAAAGCACCCTTCCTCCGCACTGTGACAGCTGATGGTATCTCCCATATGTCTCATGTCTACCCAGGGAAAAGCGCTGAGCTGTATCATTGAAAGCAGGGTGTGGCATGCGTTAAACAGCCAATACATGTTGGCTTTTAGAATGTTCACTAAGGAGAGACAAAAATGAGGTTGAAAATCCTAGTATAATATAATTGTCCGTGCAGCCTGTCCTTGGAAAGATAAATAAATGTGTGTTTTTATTGGTTTTCTATCTCTAAAAATACCAAATATGTATACCATATTTAGAGGTTGTTCAATAACATAACGTATTAAGTATTAATTTAGTTCCATAGAAGGGTGTTTAAAGTAATGACTGTGCTACGGCCTGAATGTCCCTCCCCACAATGTTGAAATTTAATCCACATTGTGAAGTAGAGAGTCAGAATTCAACGTGGCCAAGGCTTGTGAAAGGGGGTCTTCAGGAAGCAGCTCATATTAAATGAAGTCAGAGAGTAGGGTCCCCACTCAGTATGTCTGATATTTGAGAATATGAGGAGAGACTTGAGCTACCACTCTCTGTCTCACCATGTGATCCCTGGATTGCCTTTGAGCCTCTGCTGAGTCCCCCCCAAAGAGAGTGACCTCTCTAGAAGCAGGATTCCAACCATGACCCCCACAGGCTCCAGCATGATTAGCTGAATAATACTTTATACCTTACAAACTACTCAGTCTGTGGGCTTCATTTACAGCAACAGAAATCGGGCAAAGATAGAGAGCTCCTTTAAGGTAGGAGTCACCAAACACCACCCCATGGGCCAAATCTGTCCCACCATCTGTTTTCATGTAGCACCCAAGCTAAAATGACTTTTTAACTTTTTAAACTGAGTTGCAATTTGCATAACACAAAATTAACCATTAACCATTTTCAAGTGTACACTTCAGCGGCACTGGTTTTTAAATCATGAAGTGGTTGAAACCAAATCAGAAGAATAACATTTTCTGCCACATAAAACTCTATGAAAATCAAATTTCAGTGCCCTTTGTACATTTCGTTGGAACATAGAACTATTATTATTATTGTTGCTTTCTTGTTACAAAGGTAGAGTCCAGCAACTGTGATAAAGGGCCTAGGGCTCCAAAAGCCCAGCACGTTTAGAAGTGATCCTCTGTAGAAAAGCTTTAAGGCTTAACAAGGATTTGAATCACTCTTTTTGGGAAATATGCACCTCCTCCCTTTTTGTGCTCCTTGCTGGTTGTAGTGAATGACAGAGTTTACTACATAAACCAGTACTACTTCCCCTATGGATCTGGCAGAGCCATCAGGATCCACGGTTGTATAGCCTTGGAGGCCTGTGAAGACCCCTGCGTCACGGGTCCGAGGGCAAGCGTGAGGCCTCCAGCTGTCTGGGCTTTCAGTTCCTCTTTTTAGCTTCCCAGGGAGGCCAACAAACTTGTGCAAAGACATGGACAGTTTCATTTTGACAGACTTTATGATTTGAATTTCAGGTCATGGACTCAGGCTGCCTTTTATTTCCATTGTCACCTATATTTTTCCCCACCTCTCCTATCTTTTCGGTAAGCTCCCTTAAAACTGTCGAATGCTCTGTTATAATCTCTGTTGTAAGTCAGTCGACCACGGCGCACTGCCTGGTCCCAGGCGCTCATGCCTAAGCCCGGAGACTAGGGATGATAGAACTTGTAGAGGTTTGAACGAGGACAAACAGCTGGCAGCAGTGCACGCCCTGTGTCCACCACCACTGCATTAGACTGGCCAGTCTGTGAAGTTTGTTTCAATATGGGGTAAGTACAACAGGGGAACTTAAAATTTTCTTTTTTTGGGTCATAATATAGGGAAGCCTAATGAGTCTTTACTTTGAGCAGATGAAGGTGGAAGAAGCAAGAGATACTTATATGGGAGACAAAACACTGCAGAGTCTCTCCATAGGAAGTCCGCAGATTTTGAGTCAGCCACAGGATGACGGCGTCTAGTGTACCTGGAAGAGCCCTTCAGACTGTGCACTTCTCATAGACTTGGCAAAGTGTGCTTTTGAGGCCTTCCTGGCTTCTGAATCCCGACGATAACTGAAGAACTTCTGGGTGTTATCCCCATGATGCTTAAGGGGAACATCTACATGAAGTGAGCCCCAAAATACCTGGGCCTCCCACCTAGGAAGCCCTATCTTTCACAGTGAACATTCCTTCCTGGGTGTATGTACATCACGCAGGCATGGAAGCCTGCACTGACTGAACTAGGAATGGCAATGTTCGCACCAAGATTAAACGCCTTCTGACGTAGCTGGTATTACTTCTGAGAATACTAAAAAGCTCTGGCAGTGATTCAACAAGAGGAATGTTTGAGTCCTTCTAAGGCCAACCAGCCACATCCATGTCTCCTTGCTGAGCGCTTTCAGACCACTTTAAAACCTCTCAGCTCTGTGATAAAAAATAATATGAAACATAATGTACGCATACCCATTAGCTTCATGTTAGAGTTGCTTACACAAAAATTAGCAGATCGTAAACAGAAGTCGGATGAATGCTCTCAAGATTCTTATACTCACTTTAGGGTTTTGTAGGAAGGATTTCAAATGGTAGAGAATTTTGGGTATTCTCCAAAATTTTGTCTATACACTGCTGTCCAAGGTTTCACAAGGGTTACAATCCAAAATATAGCCCTCCCTGAGGAACAAAGGCTGACTAATGGATTTGTCCAAGCAGCCACCCATGAACACAGCGAGATTTGAAATCTGAAGAGAGGCAGGAAGCTGATTGTATGTTCCTCAATGTTAAACTTTTTTTATATTTTAATTTTTAATCATATGTTTGTTATATATAATGGTTACATTCACTTTGGGGAATTCATATGTATTTCTTGATATGTGGTATATATTTCTTTTTTTATCCTTTAAATAATACAGAATGGTAATAAAAAACATCATTAGAAATGATTCAAAATTTCACTAAAGAAGGTAATAGGAATTCAACAATATGGTTGCCATATTGCATGATGTTATCTTCAATTTAGTTGTTTAGGTTACTAGATATAAACGTGCAGGATTGGTTTAAAGGAAAAAAAAAACAAAGCAAAATGATAACAAAAAAAGTTATAAGAAATTCAAAAGGGCTGGCCAAATAACTCAGCAGATTAAAGTGCCTACAAGCAGTCATGGGCACAGGGGCTGGGGGTTCAATCCCAGACTTGCCTTGCTGGCTCCGCCCCTAGGACGTGCTGAGACAGCAATTGAGACTGTGTGTGGTGGCATGCGCCTGTAATCCCAGCTCTTGGGAGGCTGTAAACAGGCTGATCAGTACGAGTCCAATCTAGTAATTAGACCCTGAACACTCTGTAGACCCTTCCCCAAAATACAAAAAAAAAAAAAAAAAAAAAAAAAAAAAGAAAAAGAAAAAAAAAAGAAATTCAAAATAAAAAGTTCAAAAGAAAATAGTTTAAGTATTAACTGCTCTTTTCAAAATTTCTTGATATTTTCCATGCCTTTACCTTAGCACCCCTTGCCCTGGTTCTCTTCTCCTTTCCATGAGGCTTCTCTGCCTATTTCCTATATTCTTTCCTTTCCTTTACTATTTAATTGGTTTATATTTTGGCCTTCTCAGATAGGGAAACCATACATACAGTATTCAGCTTTCTACATCGGGCCTACTAACATTAAGACCCACCCATTTTCCTGCAAATGATATTTAATCTTTTTCATGGCTGGATAATATTCAAATATTTATAAGCATATATCTCATTTAAAAACATCCATTAATTTGTTCATAGGCATCTAGGCTGTCTCAGAACTTAGCTCTTGTGAATTTGCACAGCTATAAATGGAGGTATGTAAGTATCACTATAATATAATGTATTTACCTCTTTCAAGAATATGCTTAAAATGATATAGCTGAGTCAAGTGGTTTGACTATTTATAGTTTTTTCCCCCTTTGCATTTTTGAGACAAGTTTTTCTATGTAATACAGATTTGCTTTGTACTTCCTATGTAGCCTAGGCTGACCTTGAACTCATGGCAGTCCTCCTTTTTCAACTGCCCAAGTTATGGGATTATAGGCATGTGCCACCATCCTCAGGCATTTTTAGTTTTTTGAGCAATCGTCCTACTGATTTTCACAGTTTTTGTAGTAGTTTACATCCCCATCAACAATAGAAAAGAGTTCTTTTTACCCCGCATCTTCCTAGCAGTTGTTTTTGTGTTCTTGATATAACCTAGCATTTTTTTTTCTTCTATGTGTTTAGGACAGGGTCTACAGGTCTCACTAAGTAGATTGGACTCATAGTGATTCTGTTTCCAGCCTCTCAAGTGCTTGGCTTAGAGGCACACACCACCACGCCCAGTCTCAGTTGCCATCTCAGTGTGCCCTGGGGGTGGGGCTGGCACGACAGGCCTGGGGATCGAACCCCCCCAGGCCACTGTGCTCTGCCTAAGCAGGTGTTTCAGTCTGCTGAGCTCTCTGGCCAGGCCCTGATATAGCCATTTTCAAGAACAACAGATTATGGTATTGTGCCTTAAAGGAAACTCTTCTTTAAACCCCACCCAATAACTTGTTCCTGTTTTAAAATCTATAGCTTTGGAAGAACCAGTTTCTTAGAAATCTCTCTGAATCCCCTGCCACAGAAGACACATAGGACTTAGGCTGTCCTGCAAGCCTGCTGAGTGCCCTATTGAGTCTTTTTCCCTTTCCCCTTTTAGTGCTCCCACTTAGCCTTTTTACAATGTTGACTTACAATGTTGTCAACTTATTTACTCTGTCGGTTGTGTGTTTGGATGAGTGGTGTTATAAAGACTAAGAAAAAGTAATTATTCAACAGTTCCATAAATGACTTCTAACTATCCTTGAACCCTACTTGAAGGAATGTACCTTTCTGTGTGGTCCAGATATGTGTTGAATTACAATTTACTTTGCAAATGAACCAAGCAACTGCACTGAAGATAGCAATGTGTAATAGAAGGGTCATGCTTGGAATGCCTGTCATTCTGGTCTTCTAAATCTGTCATTCTGGTCTTCTAAATACATATGTCTTGTCATGACGTACCAATTATTACCATACTGTCTCACAAGTAAAAGATTTTTTTTGTTTTTTGTTTTTCTTTTTTTAAATGGGTAATGAAAAAAAAGACACAAGAAAAAGAAAAAAAAACATATCACAGGACTATCTTGCTACAATGCTGTATACGATTAATTTCTAAATTTCTGTGTAAAAATATGTTTTTTTTTTTTCTGGAACCGGGGATTGAACTCAGGCCCTTGCGCTTGCCAGGGAAGCGCTTA
>NDGN011350716.1:0-10766 GCA_002564285.1 Tympanoctomys barrerae | reverse complement strand
TCAGCTCCTTCCCGCTGCTGTCCTTGAGGGTGAACCTGTTGTGCCCCTGTGGCAAGATGTTCTCCTCCTTGACTAGCTGGGTGGATGTATCCTCTACACTCTCTGCAGGGATTGCAGCTGCAGGGTTTCACCCCAGGCATTTATGCCAGGCTTGAGTTGTGCCTGCAGGGGGCAAGGTGGAGTAAGGGGGAGAGGAAGCTCTTCTTCACACTCACTGGGTCTGGGCTACGACTGGGTCTGGGGATTCCCAAAACATGGCAGAAATTCCTACTCAGCGGAAGGGTAGAGGAAGTGCTTAGGAGTGGTGGGGGCCATCTCAAGTGGGTGTGAGAGGGTCTCGCCCTCCCTGCACCTGGGCTGGGACTGGTATTTGGTCAGGCAGTTGCAGGGTAGCAGGAAGCTCTCCCACACACTCACCGGACCTGGGCTAGGACACTGGATCTGGGGGTTCCTGGAACGCAGCAGAAATTTCTACTCGGCGGCAGGGTGGAGGAGGTGCTGCAGAGTGGTGGGGGGCGTCCCAAGGGGGTGGGAGAGGGTCTGGCCCACGCTGTGCTGTGCCTAGGCTGGCACTGGTTCTGCCGGCGCAGTGTAGCAGGAAACTCCCCCACACACTCACCAGACCTGGGCTAGGACTGGGTCTGGAGGTTCCCTGAACGCAGCAGAAATTCCTTCTCTTGGGTGGGGTGGGGGAGGTTCTGCCTGTGTTTGCTTTTTATAGTGTTCTCACTTTATTCTTTCGGTAACTAACAGGTGTGGTGTGTTAGCATGTTACATGCTTGTCACTAGAAATTCATAGTTTTTGTCTTTATTCCTAAGTCTTGATGGAGATTATTTAGTTATGTATTCGCAAAACTTTTATTAGTTCAAGTTTGTAGTACATTCTTCTACTGATAGAACATGTGTAGAGGTAGAACATCAACACAACCCATCTTAGTTCCTTTTCCCCTCTGTTTCCTCACCTCCGTAATCCTCCCTCTGTCTCTTGATCTGCATCCCATTTGAGAAAGCAGATCTATCTCTTTGCTTCTTATTTTCTACCCTATTTTGTTCTTTATAGTTTCAATTTCTCATATGACAAAAGCCATATGGTAGTTAAGATTATGTGTCTGATTTATTTCTCTTAACTTTATGGTCTGAACGTACATCTATTTTCCTACAAATGACTCAAGTTTATTGTCCCTGCTAGTTTTCTTTCAATGCTGGGACAAAATACCTGACAAACAAACTTAAGGAAAGAAAGGTTGATTTAGCTTAAAGTTTGTGGAGGTGTCAGTCCATACTTGGATGGCTCCAAGGCAGGGTGGCTCATGGCAAAGCAAAACAGCAAGAGCCAAAAGGGAAGAGCAGAGGAGACTGAAGTGAGCAAGCCGTTCTCTCTCCCATAGGCTGCATTCAGGCTTTCTGCCTCAGCACCAGGGTAGCACTCACACACAAAATCCCAGCATTGGATCGTGAATTGATCACAGACTCTAGAAGTCTTCACCATGTCTAGAGGCTTTGGGGGGCACCTAGACACAAACTATAATATAGATCTTGCTTGCTGTTTGTTTTGCTTTTGTTTTCCTCTTCAAAATTTGTTAATTTTTGATCTTAGTCTTCTTCCTTATGCATTTTTTTTGATAAATATGGTCTTTGCTCAGTAGTTTTTAGAGGAAGCTTAGATTATTGATTTAAGAGTTATCAAGAGTTTTTTTTCCCATGGTTCCAGGGATTGGACTCAGGACCTTTTGCTTACCAGGCAAGTACTTATCCTACTGAGCTATCTCCCTGGCCTCAATTTAAAAGCTATCTTTTCATACATAAGTGGTTAGTGCTAAAAAATTGCTCCAGAATCTGCCTTACCTAAGTAATACACATTTTCTTATGTTAGATTCTTGCTTTCAATACACCCAATGTGCATTTTCTGCTTTCTTTTAAGACCTTTTCCTGAACTCAGGGATTCTTTAGAAAGTCTTCTCTGTTTCTAGTTGTTTAGAGATTTTCCTATTTTCTTTATAGTTTAATTCCATTGTGTTCAGAGAATCTGTATCATTTCAAATATTTTAATTTGGTGGAGGTTTGTTTATGGCCCAAAATATAATCTGTTTTAGGGTATGTTCTGTAGACATTTGACGTTGCATGAATTCTTCCATTGTTTGTAAAGTGCCAATTATGTCATCTCATGTCAAATATACATATAAAAATAACTATGGAAACAAGGCAGAATTAATCCTTCCACTGCATACTCCTTTTAAGAGTGTGTTACAGTTCTTTTATTCCTTTTCTTTCCCATACAGTTTTAAAAGAAGCTGTTTGTGTATATAAAATCTTGAGATGTTGAGTTCTTTTATATAATTGCTGATTCTTTCTAGTTCTGTGAGTTACTGAGAGATGGGACTTAAAGTTTCTAGCTATAATTGTGAATGTATCTATCTATGTATCTATGCATATATATCCACATTATTCACAACACTTTTGTTTGATGCACACATAATTAATATTACTGTGTCTTTTTGGTGGATTTGGCCTTTCATCACTTAATGACCCTCTCTGTCCCTGATCATTGTTTGTTCTAAAATTTGCTTACACATGGCTATTCCTACTTTTATTGATTAATTCTTGTGGCATATTTTCCCTAGTCTTTTAGTTTTAGCATGTTAATATTGTTATATTTGTGTTATATGTGGAGTTTCTTGTGCAGAGGATACACAAAGGTCATGTATTTTGTAAATCAACTTTGGTAAGTTTTAAACTTTAGTATATTTATAATATTTACATTTAATATAATTATTGGCATGTTAGAGATGTCGTGATTTTTTTTCTATCTCTTTGTGCTCTTTCTTTTTGTGTTTTATTTTTCCTATCTTTCTGTCAGTTGTGTGAATATTTCTAAATTTTTATTTTTGTTTGTAGCATTAGCATTTTTCTGTTTATCTCTCTGCATAATATTTCTTTGATTGTTTTAAGTATTGTACTCTCTATATATAACTTTGTACAGCCTATTGATATTAAATAATAACAGTTTAAATGAAGTACAGAAGACCTAACTGACCTTATGTACCTTGATTTTCTTTATTTGGAATATATTTGTTTTAAATATTTATTTTACATGTTTTGAGAGTCATATCTGAAAGTATTAAATTTTTTGTTAGAAATGGAAAACATAATTTAGAAAATTCATCTGGGCACACCTGGAATCCTGGAAGATTTAAGAGTATGAGACAGGAAATTTCTGTGACTTTGAAAACATCCTGGGTTATATACTGAGTTCAAGGCCAGCCTAGGCTACATAGCAAGACTCTGAGTCAACAATGATAACAAAATTATAAAACACAAGAGAGTATAGGAAGCCTGTGCCATTGACTCTTTCCCAACATATCCCAAGATAGACGTTCATAGCTCTAAAATAAGATCTTTTTTCCCATTTTGTTCAAAGTTTTTGAACACTAATTTAGTATAGGCTAGCTGGTGATAGATTGTCTTAGCTACACTTTACCTGACAACTTTTTTATTTTTCTTTTATTCTTGAAGAGTATGTAACAGTTCCCTTTTTTCATTACTTAGTAAAAAATGGTGTTACAAGCAACTGAGGCACCAAATAAGAGCCTACTCAGCCCTACATGACCCAGCAGTACACAGTGTTGGTGCAAGTGGCCCAGCAGGGACACTTTCCTGAGGGACCCCACTGAACCAGCATGTAAGAAAAAAATCTAACAAGGGGAAACTCATTAAATACAAGTTCCTGGTACATATTGGATTTCATTATATAACTATAGAGCTAGCTCATATTTTCATATTAAAAGATACCAAATTAATATTTACTATAGTTGGTCCATTGCTATATTGTAATAGATGTAATTGTTCTTGCTAATTGTACTATTTTAGCCAAGATATCATGCATGTTGTAATCAGTTTATCTTCCATTAATGACAACACTGTGATCACATAAGGTAATAAGCATTACCATCACTCAGTATAAAAGGATAGAGTGAAAAGTAAGATAGAGAGCTACCTCCCATCCTAAATTGGGAAGGTAAGTTCATGGGATAGAAACAAAGACCAATAACCATTTGTAATTAGAAGAATTCTCCAAGAAATACATATTTCTTAGGGAAGCCATGATATTACTGATAAGTCTATCTATCATAAGAAATCTACAAAAAAAAAGAAATCTACAAGTACCAACATAGAATATAAAATGAAATAAAAAATAGAAAACAATAAGACATTAAAATGAAGTACAACCAGAGACCTTGAGCCCGCCCAGGCCAAGTCCAGAGCACAGTGAAATAGAAGAAATTAGAAGGCACACACTGGGCCTTCCTGAAATGATAGCAGCAAAAGTGAAAAATAAATGGGGGTGGCTAAAAGGGAAATAACTCACCAAGTAAAAAAAAAAAAAGAGATGAAGATCAAAATGAAGATCATGCTCAAGCAAACTAGAATAGACACAGATTAAAAAATATGCATGAGTTTAGAAAAATGATGAAAAGAATGAAAGCCCAACATGGGAAAGAAATGGAAGCCATGAAATAGATCCAAACAGATACCCAGGAGATAAAAAAAGTTCATTGAAAGTATATAAAACAGATTGAGCAAAAGCAAAGACAGAATGTCAGATTTAGAACACAAGATTGCAAGTTTCAATTCACCAATCAAGAGAAACAGACTTACTTGGCAAGTGTGAAGTTCTGAGTTCAATTTCCAATTCCCCTGTCCCTCCAAAAAAAGAAATGGACTGGCCGAATGAATCAAGAAGTAAGATCTAACAATATGCTGCATATGAGAAATATTTAACCCCCTGAAAAAATTCATGTATAGAGAGGCCAAGGATGGAAAAAAAAAATACTCCCTGGGATAGGATACCAGAAAAAAAAATCAGTGGTAGATAATCTGTTTGCAGACAATGTCACTTCAAACCAAGAATGATCAAAAGAGACAAAGAAGCTTACTACATATATGTTAAAGGAAAGCAAAGAAGAAAAGATAACAATCATAAATATACATGCATCAAATATTGGTGCACCCAATTACATAAAACAAATACTAACATACATGAAAATTCAAATTAACACTAACAGTTATAATTCAGGAGTTTAGTACCCCATTCTCACAGAGATCAGCTAGACAAAAATTAACAAGGAAATTTCAGAAATGAACCAAGTGAACAAAAGGACTGAGTAGATGTTTACAAAGTATAATACCCCAGGGCAGGGGAGATGGCTCAGTAGGATAAGTGCTTGACTGGCAAACGCAAGGATCTGAGTTCAATTGCCAAAAAAAAAAAGAAAGTATAATATCCCAGAACAACAAAATACCCATTCTTCTCACCTGCACATGGAACATTCTCCAAATTTAATAGCATATTAGCCCATAAAATATGCCTGAGTAAATGCAGGGCATTGACATTATCCCATGAATGTTTTCTGACCACAGTGCAATGAAATTGAAACTAATAGCAAAAGAAAGCATGAAAAGTACATAAACAAATGGAAATTAAATCACATCTTCCTGAACAAGTGGATCATAGAGGAAATTAAAGAAAAAACAGAGCAGTATGTACAACTGAACAAGAGTACTTATACAACATACTGAAACTTATTGGACACAATGAAAGAAGTCTAGAAAGGAAATTTGTAGCAATGAATTCTCACCTCAGGAAAATAGAGGAACTCAAATAAGCAACCTAATGTTGAACCTCAAATTTCTAGAAAAGGAACAAATTAAACCCAAATCTCATATGAGGGAAAGAATTATAATAGGAGCAGAAATTAATGCAGTCAAGGCAAAGAAAACAATAAAAAGTAAACAAATTCAACAGTTGGTTCTTCAAAACATGAAATAAAATTGATAAACCCTTACCCTACGTTATCAAGAAGAGGAAAGATTCAAATTCACATAAATAGGAATAAAAAGGGTTAAATGACAACTGATCTTGTGAAACTCTACAATATAATCAATACCTATTTTGAGACAGTATATGCTAACAAGGTGGAAAACACAGAAGGAGACAGATTTCTAGATAGATATGAATTACCAAAACTGAAAAATTCTAAATAACTTGTCAATAGTCAGTGAAACTGAAAGTACAATTAAAAACTTACCAACTAACAAAACCCAGTTCCGATGGATTCACTACTGAGTTCTACAGGAAGTTTAGAGATATAATGCCAATAGTACTGAAACTCTTTAATGAAATTGAAAAGGAATCAGTACTCCAAAAATCACTGCTGGAAGCAAGTATTATGCTGATACGAAAGCTTGAAAAAGACCCAATCAAAAACCAGAAGTATAGGTCGTTCTCCTGAATGAGCATGAATTTAAAAATTCTCAATAAGAAGACACTGGCAAACAAAATGTGGCACATCATTAGGGAGAATATATACCATGACCAAGTCATATTCATCCTAGGATTGCAGAGATGGTTCAATATGCACAAATTAATAAATGTAACACACCATGTCAACAGAGCCAATGAAAAAATTACATGATCATCTCAACAGATGCATAAAACAACATTTGACAAAGAATAACACTCATTCATGATAAAACTCCACAGAGAGGAATATATGATATTTATTTCCATCTGATAATCATCTATGACAAACTGACAGCCAAAATCATACTAAGTGACCAAAAATTAAAAACATTGACTGCACACTAGTACCGTTTCTATTCAATGTAGTTCTGGAAACATTAACCAGAGAAATCAGAAAAGTAAAAGATATAAAAGGAATAAGGATAGGGAAAGAAGAAGTTAAATTATCATTATTTTCAGATTACATGATAATTTACATAGAAGATTCCCAAACCTCCACATACCAACTTGCAGATTTAGTAATCAAATTCAGTATTATAGTTGGACACAAAGGCAATAGTCAAAACTCATTAGCATTTCTGTGCCCAAATAACAAACTCACTGAGACAAAAATTGGGAAACAATACCCTTTTTTATAGCATTGAAAAAAATGGAATATTTAGGAATCATTCAAACAAAGAGAATAAAAATTCTGTACATTGAAAATTACAGTACTCTGTAAAAGGAGATTGTGGAGGATATCAGAAAATGGAAAGATAGGCCTTGCTCTTGGATAGGAAGAATCAATACAGTGAAAATGGTCATATTCCCCAAAATTGCTAAACAGATTTAATGTAATCCTAATGAAAATGCCATTATCATACCTCATAGAGCTAGAGGTAACGTTCCTAAAATTCATCTGGAAGCACAAGAGACCTAGAATAGCAAAAACAATCCTAGGCAACAAAGGCAAAGCATGGGATAACAAATCCCTGATTTGAAATCAGGCTATAAAATCACTGTGATAAAAGCAGCATATTACTAGCAAGAAAAAAATAAAACAAAAAACAAACAAGCAAAAACAGACTTGAGGATCAATGACACAGATCAGAAGGCACAGACACAAACACATTCAGCTAGCTTATCTTTGACAAAAAGGCCAACCACATTCAATGGAGCAAAGATAGCCTTTTTAACAAATGGCATTTGAAAAACTGACTTACCACGTGCCAAAGACCAAAACTAGATCTTTGTCTCTCATCATGCACTAAAGTAAAATTGATATGTATCAAATATTTAAATACTAGAATGGAAATACTAAATCTGCTGGTAAAACGCCTGAAGATATAGGTGTGGGCAATGATTTCATAAACAAAGCCCCAATTTTATGGGAAATTCCACAAGCTGTTCAAAAACTGTAAAGGACATCAGAAAGTGGGAAGATATCCCTTGCTGAAATATTTTTCATATTTCCTCTATATTCTCATGATGAAATCATCCACTATTTTTAAAAAGTGAATTACTTTATTTTTCAATTATATAATTTTCAGTAGGTTCTTTTCATCTTCTGTTTCTTCACTGTCACTTTATTCTATTGAAACATTTTACCTGGCATGATGCCTACTCTGTCAGATATTTCTGTCATGTCCTTGTTTGTGTCTGTTTTTTTTTCCAAGTTGATATTTTACTGGTGTTAATATTACATATACCTTATGAATGAAACTTAGACATCTTAAGTATTATAATAACAACTCTGGATTTTATTTAAAATTTCTAGGGTAGCAAATCTCCTTTGATACTGTTTCATCAGAAGAGCATCTTCCCATTCCTGTCTAGTGGGACTACAACTCCAAGTTTCCTCCTGAGCTTTCAATGACTCCCAGAGTAAGACACTGTCTCCATTATTGCTGGAAAGGTTGTGCTGAAACAGTGCTGGTTAGGCAGAGTGACAGTGCCTGTGGCTTCTCCCCACTGAGATCATGATAAGGAGGTCTTCTCCCTGATAGAGAAGATGCACTACTCTGTGCCTTCATATCACTGCAGCATAATGAAGAGCAGGCAGGCTACTACTTTTGGGTGCTGGTAGAACCAGACTCTCTTGTAGTCTCCACTTTCATCCTGTGGGATGGGCAGATGTGTTCCTGCCTGACAGTGATGTGTGTTCTGCCTTTCTGATCACAGTCTTAGGGGTGACTCAACCTCATTACAGCCAGGGTTTCCCACCTTATGGTACTCTAGAATGTCGTGAGTATGCTGATAAGCTGTACAGTCCACTAGCTGGATGAGGGTCACGTCACCACCTGGCTGCTGATTATCTAGGGCAAGTCACATGGCCTTGAGGATCTCAGATTTTCACATCAATTTAGGAGGAGAGAGAGAATATGATTCCTGTTATACACAGCTTAACCTTAAGTGACATAATTTGCATAAATACGTAGCACAGTGAGTTATGATAGCTATTACTACTCCAAGTCTCTATTTAAATGCTGGTTTTAATTTTAGCCTTGTACAAAGTGTTTCCACTTGCATGCTAGTAGAGTAATTAACAGTGGAGGGTTTACAATCAGACAGACTCAGAGTTGAAACTGTGTTTTCCTATCTACAACTGATCAAATGATATTGATGGAGTTATCTTTGTAAATATTTGTATCTTCATATGTAAACTAAAAATACCAAGAAGGAATGTTTAAGGAATACATAAGACTGCAAATAAGGCATTTGATGGAGGTCTATCACATATTAAATGCTCAAAAATAGCTACTGGAATGTAATTTTATTTTCATCATCATTATGAAGTCTAAGAAATGTTAACTAAATGTGTGCTATTTATATAAATTCCTGAAATAGTCATTGCTTTATGAAAATAGAAAAGCAGACTATCTCAATTCTGTAATATCATTATAAAATGAAATAAACAGGAAATTATTTGATACAGCATTTTGACACTTTTAAGTGGGTAAAGATAACAATGAATGACTGTACTTACTATTTTATTGAGGCTTTATAACATGTACTGCATGTTTACAGCATACTATAGGGAACACAGCTAGGACTTCTTTTGGTGTCTTAGCTTTTGTCCTAAATTTGGGACAACAAGATTGCTAGCAATTTAAGGCATATAACTGAGTTCCCACAACAGCTCTGGTTCTTTCTTATAGTCCAGCTTTATGTAGCAGCCTCAACAAGTAATATAAAAAAAGATTTGGGAAAATAGTGTATGCTGAAATGGAAAACCCATCTAAAAAGATGTCTTGCCAGGTTCTATAGTATTCTCTAAAGATTCACTTATCTGTGACTGCAATAACTCAGCACTGTTTACCCACAGCAAAGGCAGCGAACACGCACTGCTATCACAGTGATTTAGCCTCAGCAAAGATTTCTCAGGCCCATTATTGATCCATTAATTCACGTTTATTGAGCACCCACTATGTACAGAGCTACTTATTCAGGAAATATATTCATAGCACAAGCCTCCACTCTTTACACTGAAAGAATTATGCATGTACTCATTAATTCATTCATGCATGCATCCAAGAGTTCCACCATTTAATTAGCAACTGCTGAGTGGTTGACACTCTACGTAGGCGTGGTTTGTACAGATAAGGCAAAAGTCACCAGTACTCCCACATTTTGATCAAGGGAAAACTCCTGGTCTGGAAACACCACTGGACTTGTGATATTTTTCCTGGAAATGTAGAGCATTTGGCTGAACAGTCAGCAGGTAATGAAAAGAGTAAGCTGGTGGCCAGGTGGTACCAATGAGGCAATCGCCCTCATGCCCAGGGAAAGGTGAAAAGAGGACACAATGGGATGTGGCCCTTTAATGGAGGAGGTGATACTGACATGGATTACAAAACTGACCTTTGGTCCTTAGAGAAAAGCCTCTTGGATAAACATACACGTCAGCAAGTCTGGGAAAACTGGTTTCAGAAATGTCTTGTGTAAGAATTGACAAAGGACACTTAATGTTGCCTGTCACTTGCATTCTGCAGCACAGATAGGTTTTCTTCTCCTCTTTCATGGACTGTCTAAGACTGAATGTGTATGTCTGGGAGTTAATGTGCTATTGTGCTGCTGGCTTTGTCTGCCGCAGCTAATGGGGTGTAGACATCAGGGTTGTTTGCAACTTTTGTCCTCCCAGGAGGAGCACTGATCAGTCATTTCAGCCCCTTGTGATAAACAAAGGACAGAGAGAACTGGCACAAGGGCTGGAAATTGCTCAACCTGTGCCAGCTGCCAGCCTGCCAGAGGTCAGTGCCCTGGAGGAGCAGGAGAGTCTCAGGCAGACCACAGGGAAAGGAGTGACTCTCTCCAAGTCTGCACAGGAAGCTAGAGAAGTTCTCTTCTAGCAGGCAAAGGAACCTGGAGAGGTTGTGCAGGGAGGTGGCAGGAGTTGTTGGTCAGAAGGTGCTGTTTACTTTTTTCAGAGATGGGTATTCCATTGCCATTCATATATTGTAGATGCATGAATTCAGCAAAGTAATCC
>NDGN011350680.1:0-16812 GCA_002564285.1 Tympanoctomys barrerae | reverse complement strand
TCTCTCTCTCTCTCTCTCTCTCTCTCTCTCTCTCTCTCTCTCTCTCTCTGTGTGTGTGTCTCCCCACTCTCTCTCTCTCTGTGTATTAGTGAAGTTCTATTATATATATATATATATATATATATATTTTAGTTCAAGTGAAGTAAACTTAAGGTAATTTGTCTTTTGAGATGTGTCATTTTAACAAACATTACACTTGATGTACTTACAATATCAGGGCCTTTTAAATAAATGCTTCATAAAGTATCATTCAAAAGGAGGCATTTAAGCCAGACCTGATGGAACAGGCTTACAATCCCAGCACTCAGGTGGCTGAGGCAGGAGGATCACTGTGAGTTTGAGGCCAGCCTGGGCTACAAACTGAGTTCAAGTCCAGTCAGAAATGCATGGCATAACCTTGCCTCAAAAAAAAAAAAAAATTCAGAGGGTGGTTCTGAAAGAAAGCACATACTGTTAATAAAAAATATTTTTTTGTCCTTTGAACTTCTGCTATTCATTTGCTGAGGATATATGTATGTGTACACTTGCGCTTCACATCTGTATCCTGTTATCTGCGTGTATTTGAGAGCATGTATCTTTCAATATTGCTAGATGTTGTTTTCTATCTTTGTGTACTACAGATTTGTGCACCTGGAAAAAAAAAACATTATGTTTTAGGGAATACCCATGGATGACTCCATAGTGCTCTATAATTAAACAAGAAAAAATGGTAACTTCATATACATCACAAGTTCCTCTTGGAGATATGTGGGGAGGAAAGCTCTAGAGGAGGGTAGGAAGGCAGTAAACACAGAAGGACCCAAAGGCAGAGGAGAAGGACTGCAGTCTGGGGAAGCTGGCTTCTCACACTGGGAGTAGTGTCAACATTCTATGGCAATCAATCCCCGGCGTGTCATGCCAGCCCTGCCCACAGGCGCGCTATGATGGTGACTGAGACTGGGCGTGGTGGCACGTGCCTGGACTCCCAGGGCTTGGGAGGCTGAAAACAGGAGGATTGCTACAAGTCTGATCTGTGTAGTGAGACCCTGTAGACTCTGTACTAAATACAGAACAGATCAGTTAAAAAAAAAAAGATTCTATGGCAGAAGTGCTCTTAGGGCATGTTTCAAAATGCTCCAGTAGTTTAAAAACCTCTCTGCTATCCAAAAATCCGCACTTAATGCTTGCCACATATGCATTCATGACTTAGTGGCATTAGTGAGTGAAATTACTCTGGTTGTACCTGGAGCTTCCGGCACTGTAGAAAGGTAATATGTTGGCTATGAGGAGAACATGAACAGAGAAATAATTGGCAAGTGTGTTGCTGAGAGGTGGAGAAAACACACATTTACTTTGCCCAAAAAGGTTAATGGAAGAGGACATTGAATGCGGATGGCAAAACAACCTTTGGATAACACACAAGGTAGAAGCTTTGCATAGCCAAGTGCTAAAGGTAAATTTATGGACATTTTTCTCTTAATCTATTTCATTATCAAAGCATAGATATGAGCTGTAAAGAAATATAATCCTTCATGGTTTTTCTACTAGGTGCAACTTCCTAAGAGCTCCATTGTGAGAAAAAAAATACTAAGTTTACATTGTATGATATTTCACACAATAATAATGTAGTCCTTGTGTAAGTATTCCACTAAAAATAGTGCCATATCTCTATCACTGCTAGTACAGTCGATAGGCTTCGTACATTAAGCAGGAATGTGTCTCATTTCATAAATCATTTACCACTTCTGCACTGATCCAACAGTTCATAATCTTAGGCAAATAAAAATGAACATCTGTCTATTCCCTGGACAACAGCAGTCGTATACTGACCCTCAGCTCTACTCCAATTTCATCTTTTTTTTTGGTTCAAACCAGGAAAATAAAAGTTTATTTTGGTCAGTTTCAGTGTTGTTTTAGTATTCCTTAAGATCTTTATCTCCAAAAAGCTGTTAAAGAATTCTACATGTAGAGAATGTGACAGCCCTGAAGTATTTCACAGAGGCGCACAGTTTTATTCAAGTACACAAATTACTGTTTTACCCTTGGCAAGAAAAGAAGTTATCAACAAGAAAGACAAATCAGTGCGCTGAAAGAACGATGTTTCAGAGCACAGTCCCAATGCTACCTCTCTCTGCTTTGTCTTCGAGAGAGCTATGGGCTCTGCACACTTAACTGTGCTCAGAGAGTGTCTGGACATCATGAGAAATGTGGGTTTCGCTCAGCTGGTCTGCAACAGAGTGTGAGATTCTGCATTTCTAACCAGCTACCAGGTCCTATCATTTCACTGACTATATATCTTCCTAGCATGAATTTGAAATATCTGATATTTTACAAGACTTTGTTACTATGGGAATATACACAAGCACTGTTCTTTGGAGTCTACAGCATAATGAAAAGGCAAGTTGTTCTGTGTATAAAATTAGCTGATGTTAAGAAAATTAATAGTAATCATTGCACTGAGGCCACGGGGAGGGCTTCATGGGCCCGGGACATTTTTAGTCTCACAAGATCCCACACTTAGAAGCTGTTGCTGTCTCGAAATTCTTATTAAGTTTACAGCAGAGACATTTCATTTTCATTTTGTACTGAACTCCACAAATTACGTAGATAATTCTGGTACAGATAGCACCCTGTGGGGCATGAAAAGGAGTGAAATCACCTCCCAGGGAAAGAAATAATAGTTCCAAAGTGAAGAAGTATTTGAGCAGTAAAACAGGAGATTTTGACCAGAGACATAGACGGTTAAGCTATGGGGAAGACAGGAGGATGACCCAGGCACAAAGGTTGCTGCAGAAAGAATGGAGACGAAAGCGGGGCCGTGTGGGAAGAATGGCAAGTAGCTTAGTCGTACAAGGCTGAGCACAGAACAGGCACTCAATAAATTTTTGTTCAAAGAAGGTCAGATGAATGAGTTCCCCCGAAATCCATGTCCCGTCTCTCTTGCCAACCCAAGAGAAACAGTTAACACTGTGTTACACTGGAGCAAGCACTTCGGCCTGTGCTTTCAGGAGTGCAAAGCTGGGGACCGTGGAGAGGCAAGATTCAAACAACGTTTGTAAACAGTTACATTTCCCAGCCCTGCGAAGCGGTAGGTCTTTAACTTGTCACCAAATGTTCCCGAAGTGGTTAGCGGTAGGGTGGCGCCTTCCCTTTTGCTTCAACGTTGCATTTTGGTTTCTGTCATCGGAGTAAGTTTTATTTTATTTTTATGTATGTTTGAAATACTTATGGAAATGAAAAAAAAGTTGCCTTTGTACAAAATTAAAAACCAGGCCTCAATCATTACTGTAAAACGTAATTTGGATACAGGCAACAAAGGATACACAAAGGAACATCTGTTCGTATTGCAAGCAGAGCACCTAATATATAGCAGTGCGAAAATCTTGAAATAGCTGCGTAAACGTAGTGGAGCAGCGTATACAGTTGCTAGCTTTTCTCCTCATTAGAAGTGCATAGTGAACACAGGTTTTCATCTGTTTTTGTCTGACCCGGGTAGAGTTTTGAAATAAATTAATCTAGGGAAAGATGTACAGCTTGGTAGAGCTTTAAAATTAGTGTCTTGGGTCTAAGCTGGCAGCCGGGGGATTTTCGCTCCTCACTCACAGTGCTGTTTTGCCTCTCTGTCTGTGCTTTAGGATTCTCTGAACTTTTCCTGGAACTTGTCCTTTGTGTGCTCCTCCACCCTCCCTCCCCACGCGGACAAATTATGTGGCCAGCAGGGGAGAGCACCAGAGGCAGCGCCCCCTACTTAATTCCTACTTGGAAAGCTGAACTCAAAGCCAGAATTTCATTATGCCACCCACCAGCACTGTACCATCTCCAGGGTGAGTGGAGCCAAGATTTTCCTTGAAACCAATAGCGAAAGCAACAGGCGTTACTCATAGGGGAGATCGCAGCAAGGCAATGTGCCCTGTGTCCCTAAATTCCCTCTGCTGGGCACCCTAAAGGTGGTTTTGCAGGAGTGACAGACACTGAGGGAGTCCTCCTTGTTACAAAAAGTGGGTCCGGTTCTTTGCACATAATACATTAATCCAGCCTCCTTTTGCCTTTCTCTTTGTAATTAGCATAAGTCTACCTTTTTTTGTATTCCTAAAATGCCTTCTCAGAATAAAACTTTAAGGGATAATGGAGCACATCAAAGCTTTAAAAAACAACGACAACAAAAAAACCCCACAAACTTCCAATATTTAACCTCATATTTTATTTCTTTCTCACAGAAGAAAACAAAATAAGACAAAATTTTGGCCAGTATAGAATGAAGGCAACTTTTTCTTAAATTTCAGAAATATAAGTGTGCTTGAAAAAATATATCCCATATAATAATAAATATATACAATTCAGAAACTTAGAGATGAAATAGTACTGTATTGCAATGAAGATTCTTTAAAAGTATCATTTAATTTGTTCATTTCCAGGGCTGGGGAGATGGCTCAGTAGGATAGGTGCTTGACTGGCAAGTGAAAGGATCTGAGTTCAATCCCCGGTTCCTCCAAAAAAAAATAATGATAATAATTAATTTGTTCATTTCCTTTAAAGTGCCTGCTTAGGCAGATGCAGGGGCCAGGGGTTCAATCCCCAGGCCTGCTGTGCCAGCCCAGTCGATGCAGTACGCTGAGACGGCAATTGAGACTGGGTGTGGTGGCGTGCACCTGTAATTTCAGCTCTTGGGAGGCTGTAAACAGGCAGATCACTATGAGTCCGATCTAGTAGTGAGACCCTGAACACCCTGCACACCTTGTCCTATATATAAGTAAATAAATAAATAAAATGTTCATTTCTTTACCAGAGAGTCTTCAACAAGAAAGTACATATTCCTTCTGTCTTCTGTTGCTTGGTTAGTGTATTACTACTTTGATTAGCAGATTTTTCTCATATGGCATAAATATAGGTACAGTAAGTTTCAGGATAAACTACAAGGTTGGTTGCAAAGGCAAGATTTTTCCTATATTATCTATATTGGGGGTCTTTATCACTCTCACTAAAAGTAACTTCTGCATTAACTGAAGTTTCCCCCCTGAGGAAACAGGTTAGATTAGATTCTTGGTTTGATTCTTAAACTTTTTTTTTTTTTTTTTTTTGTATTTTGTGCAGGGCCATACTACGCAGCTCAGACTCGTAGTGATCTTCTGGTTTTCAGCCTCCCTGGACTCACTCACCGGCTCAGCATACCCAGGGGCAGGACCGGCCCGGCATTTGGTATTAAATCTTGAACAGTAATAAAACAGGCCACATTTTAATACCTTTTTGCAGATTGTCTCACATTTGCTCTCAAGTACCTGGGATAGTTATTCCTCAGAAAGCACCATCCAAACTTAGCAGGCATCTGACTGCCCAAATGATGGGCTCACGTGTTGTCAGGGGCACTTCTAAAGTCAGAAGTGTGAAGCACTGTAAATTGGAATGTTTCACACAGAAAAGCTAGTGGACAAATATTTTAAGCAACTGTGGAGTAGAAGTCTCTTGCTTCGGTTGTTCAACAATTGCCTTCCCTTCTCTTTTGGCTACAAAAGTTGCCAGTAGATACCAGATTTGTGTCACTTTTGGTCAAAGTCAACCAGCCAGAGCTGCTGCCAACAAATGTGAGGCAAGGGGATTTCAATTAATTCTTAAATCTGAATATAAGTAGGGACTCTTACTCCCCCAATCAAAACTTTTATATTCAGAGACTATAACCTAAAGAAATACATCTAAGTGAAATAATTTGTAGACTTCAATAATTCAAGCAAGTGAAAGAATGCCATCAGAACTGTTGCTTTCAGTGGTGTCTAGCATACTTAATATTTTTACAACATTAATTTCATAATTTCTAGGAAAAAACTAAAGAAGCACAAAGGAAGCTTATATCCTTTTTATGGTAGCAAGATAGTACACATGTAACTTGAAATAACGGCAGATTTGCCACTAAAACTCTGAGGCTCTTACATATGTAATACACTAATATAGAGGACCTAAAAAAACATTTACAGGGGGAAAATCCTAATATTATGCTAAGAATAATTACAAAAGCACATATTATAATATTTCCCTTATATGAATTTTCAGAGTAGGCAAATCTGTAGAGACATAAAGCACATTCGAGTTGCTTAAGGCTGGGAAGACAAAGGAGAGGGGAAAACGGCTAAAGGTTATGGTTTCTTTCTGTGGTACTAAAAAAGTTTTCTCAATTCCCAAGAATGTTGGTTACACATACTGGTGTATGTGCTCAAAATGATCGAATTGCAGATTTTAAATGCATGACTTTTATGGTACATGAGCTATTGCTGAAAAAAAAAAGTTGTTTAATAAAAAAAGGCACTGAACTTGTATGTTCATTTATCATTTAGCGATACTAAACTAAGAATGGTTCTGTAACTTTAACATTTAAATAGCTAATGCAGCTGGGGGTTTACCCAGTTCTTAACCTCTAGTTGGGACTGGCAAAAGTAGTTGGGAGAAAGGGGAGTGGCTTTTGCTCCACAGGACTCTGATTTTAGGCCAAACAGTTATATATACATCAAAGAACACCCCGGGCCCCAGCCAGGATAGAACAGCTGCAGACCTCCTTTGATGTCTGCCCACTGACCTTTTCTCACATTTAGTGTCCACTTGCGTCTGGAGTATTTTCCTAGTTCATCTTCCTTCTAGGAAAACTAATTCCTAGAGACTGAGGCCAGTTACCAAAATGCTTTCCATAAGTGAGAGCTCTGTATTCCTCAGTCTATTGCCTCTTGGACTATGTATATAGTCTAGGACTATTTAGGATGGAGACATTTGGCATTTGGATATTCTCTTTCTGATGTGTCAGATTCACTTTCTGTTGGAACTGGGCAGCAACGTGCAAGAGAATCGATCATTTGGAGCATGCTTGATATGGGCTCTGGCTTTTTTTTCTTTAGCATTTGATTATACAACTGATGTTGCTCGTTTTATAACATAAATTAGTTGGAGGAAAGAAATTCACAAATCAATTAGCTATTAGTTCTAAGAGATTAATTTTTAAAAAACAGCTGAAATAAATAATTTAGAATTTTTGATTTTTCATGACCCTGTGTTCTGTAGAAGAACAATTATAGTCATGGTAATAACATTTGTACAACGATGGACCTTATGCTCAGAATTCTGGTGTATTCTCTGAAGTATATTACCACAAATCTGTTAGTGCAAGTGATCTTTACAGACACTTCACATAAACCCATTATCTCATCTAACCCATCCAAAATATGTTAAACAGTGATTAAGGGACAGACAGCGGACAAGGGCTCCTGTGATAATTTTAAAAGGGCAGTAAACCTCCACTACCAGCAGATCATCAAATGAAGTAGCTCTTATGCACCCAATAAAAAATTCTGATACAGAAATATAATAATAAAAAAATGAAACTACATAGATTTATCTAAATTCATAGTTAGACCTCTGGCTTAATGAAAAAAGGCAGCTTTGGAGCAATTTAAGACAAGAGCAAAAGGATTTTGGTGACCCAAATATGTTTATGTATCTGTTTATTCCCATGTATGTGTTTGTATGAAGGCAATAAGTATCTAAGGACTTCTTTTGGTATGATATGGCATGATTTGCCAGTTTCGTTCTTTAGGGGGATACTTGAGGGGAAGATCTGAATAACCTCATGTCCATCATTTTTTTTTATTCCTTTCTTTGTTCATTGTTGTAGCACTTGTTGTTATAAGGGGTGATCACCAAGAGAAATGTGTGATAGCACATTAACCAGTGCAATCAAACAGCACATCTACTTACTTGTTAATGATACAGTTATTTGTCTTAAGAGAAAATTAAAACATGGACCATGTTGATCATTTTCTCTCTAGTAAATTACAGGTAAGCTTCTAATGAGGCTAAAGAAAAAGTACTTTATTACCTGAAGTCACTGTTCACTTCTCATTTTTCCCTGAAGGCTGGTAGACTATATCATTTATCAGAAGTCTCAGTGACCCAGCCTTTCCTCTCTTCAAAATTCAGCATCCCATAATCCCTGGTCAAAGCTTGTTTCCACAGGTAAACATAAAACCGTCAAAGTAGAATCTTCTTCGCTGTTGCATTCTTAGAGATACAGCAGGTAAGTAGCGCTTTAGTAAATGTATAAGGGAGAACCATGCCAATAGATGTAGACAACACTTTTAAACATGTGGCAAAGTTATCTTAGTGAGCATGTTTATTTAAAAATAATGATGTGTTTCTTTCTGTGCCATAAATATGCTTTGCAAGCTTTCACTGTGCACTATCACAGCATTTCACTCTTTGTTTCTGTGACTGCTTCCCTTACTGATGTCAGATCTTGTGCAGGCATCTAGTAAGAAGACGGCCTTAGTGAAGGGCAGCATTTAGGTGGTATTTTGAGGAGTGGGATCTGGTGTATATGAAGGACTATTTACTCAGGGGAACTGCAGCATAAAATGGTGTAGCCACAAAAACTTGAACCATCATGCAGAGGTGCTGTATGTAATGAAAATGTGGTGTTTTTTACATGCAAGCTTAGGAAAAAAGAAATGCAATCAATGAGGGTGGCAAAATGCAAATCTCATGGATGTAAAAAGAGGAAAAATGAAGAGTGCAAAACAAAGAGGAGAGTAGTTCCCAACCAGGAACTTAATCAGCTAAGGAATGATGAATCAGAATTGTATCTAATCCCCAATAAACCAAAAACAAGGCAAGAGTGGGGACAAGGAAAGGGAATAAAAAAAGAATGAAGATGTGTTATGCATATGTATATGCACCAAGGCCCCACTGTGAACAGAATCGTTACATTCTATAATCGTGTACTAATAAAATATCTTAAAAGATACTCCACCTGCTTAGATGACAATTACTTCTCTTCTGCTTCATTTGCATTTGAATTTCCTGTACTTTACATAGTTATTGAGGGTACAGTGTATGTCAGTGTGCTCATTGGATTAATAAAAGAATCAATAAATCTTTCAAAATCCAGACAGATTCGTCCTTTTGATTCTGCTGATTTCTTTCATTGTTGCAATCAAATGCTTCCTAAACTATGTGACATTTTGAGAATCATAAAGATTCTTGCCAAAACAATGAACAACTGGGATCTAAATTCCTTGTAAGAATAGAAAATAATCATATTAAGTTTCTGTTCACTATATAGATTTGTTCAAGAACGAAGTTGCAATATAAATTTGAATTAATTACATAAATTAACATTCTATGCTTTAGCTTGTGATTTCATTGTTATGATCATTTGCTAATTGAGGGAAACTAGTATTCACTACACTGACAGCAATCAATATTTCTAGATTCTGTGTCCAATAGTTCAAGCTATGTGCAATATTAGAACATATGGAGACTATCTTTTACTTCCTATTATTTTTGAAATAACGCAAAGGAACATATACATAGAATTTACATCATGTTAGATATTCTAGAGTAATCCACTTAAAACAATGTACAAGGGAGCAGTGAGCATAGGTTATATATAAATTCCATGCCATTTTACAAGAGGGGCTTAGGTATCTCTGGATTTCTGTAGGGGGGAAACCCTCAAACCAAGTCACCATAAGTATCAATGAATCATTGTATTCATTTTTAATATAATGTATTGTTTTATCGCAAAAGATAATTAAATGTGGATTATATTATGCAATTCACAAGAACTTAGTAGATAATATTCATTTATTTTGTTCTTGCCAGGTTATCTCATTTTTCTAGTTAATAACACATTAAGAATAACCTGGATCTATGATCAATAGTGCCATTTATAATATCAATTATTACATAAATCTGTATTTTGTGACTGTATATTGTACTTATATATAGTTTTGTGAAGGCTGAGATAAATTTGAATTGATAACCAAGACATTACTTTTAAAATTAATTTTATATTTTCCTTTTAACATGCAATTACTTGAACTTTTGTAAAGAGGATAGACTGTATTCCAAATGACGAGGAAAGGTGAGGAAGTGCCCTCAGTCTGGAAGCAAAACCGCTCAGCAGGCCTTAGCTTGTATGTGTGCATACCTAGGATGACCAGCCTGCTTTCTGGCTGCTGTGAAGGCTATCAGGTTACATGGCAGCCTCAAGAGGCACTCTGTCCTTCCCCCAAGTGCTCCTGTCCTGCTGTCACACACCTAATTCCTGAGTTCCCACATGACTCTTTACCTATCGTGTTAGAAACAAAAAGCAAACAAAAAAGTTTGTAATCCTGCAACTTTATCATGGTCAAGTAGAGGCAGTAGGGACTATATATTGGGGTACAGGATTAGCCTGATTCAGGGAAGTTTCCTAGAGGCGTGAGGCTAAAGAGAAGTCTAGAGGAGTCCACAGAGATGCAGTCCATTGGGGGAGGAGGCTGGAAACTGAGACGATGCTCAGATCTGTTCACAGCGGACTTCAAAGTTCAACCTGTCCACTTCCCTGGTCTCTGTCCAGAGGTGGAATCAGTAAAATAACAATATGGCAATAGAATAAAGTAAGACAAAAGATAAAAGAAATTTATTTAAGAAATTTAATTATAACTAAAAGATATGTACCCATATATGCATTATCTGTTACCCGTAAAGAATTTTTATTTTTATTTATTTATTTTTTTATGTATTTGGTATAGGGTCTGCAGGGTCTGCAGGGTCTCACTCTGTAGATCGGACTCTCAGTGTTTCTCCTGTTTTCAGCCTCTGAAGCGCTGGGATTACAGGAGCTCACCACCACTCCCAGTCTCAATCGCCCTCTCAGTGCGCCCCAGCAGTGGGGCCAGCAAGGTACTCTGGGGATCAAACCCCAGCCCCTGCGCTCTGCCTAACCAGGTGCTGTATCCTGCTAAATTATCTGGCTAGCCCTAGAAATTTTAAAAGAGAAAAGAAGGCATAACGTTCTCAAGGATTTTTATTCTGATGTCCCTTATGGCTAAAACTGTTCAGACTGTGTCTCTATTAAACCCCATTCACAACTTTCACAATAATAAGTTGAATACTGGAAACAATAACCGAGTATGTGCCGAGCTGGGGTTTATGGTGCGTACCAGGAAGTTTGAAACAACAAACTGCTAAAAGCATAGTTAACAGAAAGAAAAGCATTTATTTGGGGGCTGAACAATAGCTACTATTTGCTTTGAAAGGGAAACCTAACTATCAAAATAGAGTTCTTGGTCTCAAACAATAGTTTTTGTATGTCAAACACAATTTTATTATATTTTGTCTCTGATCCCTAATTGTTATTAACGGCCAGTTCTTTGAGTGGTCTCCACTGTGTTTTGAGTACATGGTTATTTCAACCATCTTGAATATTTTAAGCTAACGCTGATATGCTTGCAGAGTGCCTGCGGCTGCTCCAGGGCTTGAGGCCAGTATCCATCAATTGCTTTTGCTCTTTCGGTTGAGTGCAAGCCTCCTCCATGACAGCTTTCTGTAAATTAGAGATAAAGCCTTATCCTGCCTTTCTAACATTTTCCATGCAGCCAGATAAGTTTTGCATCTTTTCTCTTTTTTCAGTCAAAATGGATGCGAACTTGTGTTTGATTTTGCTCATCAATTACCTACTTGCTTTATATATTTATAATGTTTTCCCCTTATTAGCGACCAGATTAAAGCCACAAATTGTGGTCAGATGAAAACTGTTTCCCATTAAAAGGAACATGTGCCTTTTTACAAGACAAATGGTTTTTAAACATAACAAGATTTAGGAATGGAGATATACATTGATTTTACCATATGGCATTTGTCCAGCTTTGCAAAGCTATAGAGATGCCTTATCAAATTCTATCTCATCCATTAGTAGATACTAATTTTTTTTGTGAGAAACATGTCCTGTGCCATTTCAAAGTTACAATTATCTTTGTAATTCAAATTATTATTGTACCAAGGTCTAAAAATGTAATTTCTATTCACTTAAATTTAGCTTCCTTTTTTATGAGAAGATATTCCAGTTATTAAGTATACAAATATAATTTTCATATTAGTACTTTAAAATGTAACGAGTAGATTTTATTCTGTAGCATAAAAACTTTCTATTGCATTTTATATAGAATTTATGTTTTATCCTTTTATTTTCATATTTAATACGTGTTTCATTCATTTATTTTTCTAACAAGGAAGTAGCAGTTTTCAGTTGCTGTTATTAGATCTTGCTATTTTTCTCAAGGTAAATGAACAAAACTAAGCCGTGTATTCAGGATAGATTTGAACATTTTGGACCAAAAGAATACTGAACCCAAAGGTGAACCAGGTGTTGTTCAGAACATAAGGAGTATAAAAATAGCACTACTTATGACTGTCTAGAAACACACACGGTTGTCACGTAGCTCATTAGATGCTACTGTAGGATTTATGTGTACACAACTTGTCTTCCCATTCTGTACAGTCCATGACTTACATACTGACCACCTGTATTGATGAGACTCTATAGGAGTCCCTCATCTTCTAACAACCTCCACACCAACAACTCTAGCCATGATGCCAGTTCCTTTATGTATTTTTTTTCTCATGCTTTTGGATAGCTACATCTACCAGAAGGATTTTAAACCACAATTTCACCTTACACTGTATCAGATGAACTGCATAGTTCCATGTACTGTACTGTACTGTGTATGCTTTGCTGAACTGCATAGTTCCAGGTACTGTGCTGTCCTTTCATCTTCTTTTCTTGTTTATACTAAACTGTAGAACTTCCTTACCACCAGATGCTTCTTCTCGATCCCTCTCATTAACTAAAAAGAAGCCTGCAATTCCCCACAGCTGTGTTGTGCTCCTCCACCCCATTCCACTTTCCAATCTTTCATTTTTACACTATCTCTCTGGGAGGAGAAGTGCACTAACATATTCCCCCTCTCAGCTGCACACAGTTTCCTGGAACTGCTCCCAATAGAAATTCTAAAGCTTCCTTGCTTCATCCATACAGTTGGAAATGCTTCTCACAGTAAGTGAACCGAAAAACCTATGTTTTCCTCTAGAGTACCAGTCACACAGACAAAAGAAAACATGCACTGGTTTTTTACACACTGGTTCAGGCATAGTTTCTACACATTGAGTGTAGAAAGGAAGCTATTTTATGCAATTGTAAGCATATTTTTGGAGAATAAAATTGGGTTAGTGATCCAAATGTTTTGCACTGACAAGATACTTAATATTACCTGGATATTTGATATTAGAAGATAACTATGAGTTGTGAATGTATAGTCAACCCCACATCTTCTAAGTATTAACCACAAACAAATACAATAAAAATGGCTTTTGAAAGGTGAGATGAGGAACAAGAGAGATAGCTCAATGGTCCAAGAGCCTGCCTCACAAGCACAAGGACCCAGGTTCAGTCCCAGATACTGCATACTGTGCCAGCGCTGAGGCAACCACCGAAACTGAGCTTGTAATCCCAGTGCTAGGGAGGCTGAGATAGGAGGATCACTATGAGTCTGAACCTCTACCAAATAAGCAAATAGATAACTAACTAAATAAACAAATAAAAAGGGAGATAAGAAGTACCGGCCAGAGTTAATAGTACCCGATCTCAGCCCAGATTGCTGCTGTTCCTCAGGTCTGTGAAATCTGACACTGTGCTGTAGTCAGGCAGGAGCAGTGTGTCCAGGACACTGTCCTCCCTCAGAGGACACATGACTTCGGCTTCAGCAGATGCTCCTGCCTCCATTACAGGATGAAGGTGCTGGTATGAGGGGCCCGCCCCTGCCCTCGCTTACTTCTCCTTTCTACATGCAAAGATCAGCTTGAGATGCATGGACTTGAATAGGCTTCCCAGAGTGCAGAAAGGAAGCCCTAGTGAAAGTATTTTAAATTAAAAACATTCAGAGGAAAACACATCTATTCAATTTAAAAAGCATTTAGAAGGTCATGTTGTCAGAAAACTCAGTGACCTGTTGCAAGTCTTTTTCCAATTTTAAGCTGTGATAGATTATCCATTCACAAGCAGCATGTACTTATAAACCAAAGCACAGATAGGTTTGATATGATACAGTGGTTTTAAACTGTGTTTTAATTTGCAGCTACTTGAACGACTTCCATTTTTTACAGATATTGGAAATTGGAAACGAGTCAAGCAGTAGCATGTTCCAACATATTGCTCTAAGAGAATAGCACATCAGTTCCTCATGTACAGTGAGAGCCCACTAAATTAATAACCAAGTAAAACACATTTGTTTAAAAATCACAAAATAAGCTATTAGGACAGATTCATTAAAAACTTACTGTTGGTTGTAAAAGTAACAAATAGGGAGAGTCTAAAAGCCTGGCGGTATCAGTCTTTAGCTCTGCGATGCTAATCAAGTCTGTGTCTTCTCCAAACCTTAGTTTCCACATCATTTAAATAGGAATCCTCATCCAGCAACTTGTGTGCATGAGTGGCACAAGAATGCATTGGGATGAGAAATTTTGAAAATGATAGAGACCTCTATGATGTCTGAAATTATTATTATCTTTGCGACCATTACAATTCATCTGTGAATCTGATGTAATGTAATTCTATAAATGTTTTCAAATAACTCTTTTTCTTTAACTAGCTAGCTTATCACTCATTTATCAGACATTTTTTTTTAATTTACATTTTGGCCATGGTTTCTTTCCTCAGTATTACCATTTCAGAGAAGTGAAGGTGACAAGTGGCTATAAAATGTAAATAAAAAGCCATGCATACCTTAGATGAGATTGTGGCAGAGATGATGCTTCACAATTTCTTGCTGGAGATATAAAGAATTATTTCACAAAAGATGTGATGGTTTACTTTATTATTACTATTATTTTAATATATTTAGTGCAGGGCCTCCAGGGTCACACTATACAGATCAGAATCATAGTGACCATCTAGTTTTCAGCCTCCCAAGTGCTGGGATTACAGGCGAGGCCCACCACGCCCAGTCTCAATTGTCCTCTCAGCACATCCCTGGAGCAAGGCTGGCATAGTGCACCGGGGATCGAACCCTGGTCCCTGTGATGGTTTACTTATTTGTCGGTTTGAATGGGCCATGGGGCTCCCAGACAGTCAGTCGTATGTTTCTCTCAGGGCTTCTGAGAGGCTATTTTTAAATGAGGTTCACATTTAAGTGTATGTACATGAATAAAGCAGATTTGCTTCCGTGTGTGAGTGGGCCTCCTCCAGTCAGGTTCTAATGGGGAAAAGGAGCCTTCCCCTAGTAAGAGAATCCTCCAGATGACTAAGGGAATCCTCCAGATGACTCTTTCAGGATTCTTCTGAAACATTTTCTTACTTGAAACTGAAGCACAGGTTCTGCATTTGTGACTTATATGAAGAGAGAGAGACAGACAGAGAGAGAGAGAGAGAGAGAGAGAGAGAGAAACAGACAGACAGACAGACAGAGACAGACAGACAGGATAATGCTTATATAAAATAATAATTTTTAGAGTGGCAGTCAGATAAATAAAGAAAACTGGCTTCATGAAACATAGTCAATAGCTTAAGTACCTGCCTGGCAAGCACAAGGTCCTGAGTTCAATACCCAGTATCAAAAACAAAAACAAAAACAAACAAAAAAGAAAGAAAGTCAAGAAAGGACGTCATATTTTCATAATTCTAAATACTTTGTGAATTGAAGCACTAGAGGATACATTTACATATTGGCATATATCTGTCTGTCTATCTATCTATCTATCTATCTATCTATCTATCTATCTGTGTTCTGTTTTGCTGGAAAACCATGAACAATTCAGAGTATTCCACCTATGTTGAGGTTAGAGATGAGTGAGAATTTTAAGGGTAGCAGATGAAGTAAAGAACCTATTATTAGCAGAAAGCAAATGTGAGAATTTAATAGTGATACTAAGTAAGAACTCCAAGTTCAGCATGAGATGTGAAGTTTGCGAGTTCTCATGGTGCACAGAGGCAGGAGATGAATTTGGTAGTGAGACTGTGGAAGCAAATTGTGTACCACACAGAAGCATTTGGATTTGTAACTATATGAAATGAGAAGCCATTTGGAGGCTTTAAGCAAAGAAATAAGATGATTAAATTTGCATTTTAAGGGATTACTCTAGCTGTAGTGTCAGATTTGGATTAGAGAGAACCAAAGCTACTAGAAAGGAGATTATTGAACTAGTACAAGCCAGGATAATGAGGTCCTGCACTAAGCCAGTGATGGTGGAGATGGAAATGAGATGGAGAGAAAAGATATGAAAGATATAGAATCAATGAAATTTAGTAAGTTACTTGGCATGGGCATAAGGTCGGTGGTGAGCTAAGTGGGTTACTTGTCATTGGGCCTGGAGAAATGGATAGAACTCAGAGCATGGAAGAGGTTTGGAGGAATAAGATTTGGTTTTATTTTGAATATATGATGTTCAGGCATGTGGTGATCTTAGAAAAAGATGTCAAATGTGCCATCAGATATGGAGACAAATGAGATTTATTAGATATAAAAACTAGGCATATTAGCAATAGCCTCAAGAAACCTGTGAAAAGTAAAAAGATGGTGTTGGCTGAGTTGCAACACTTGCTGGCTCAGAACATAACAGGAGTTGACATCAGGGTAAAGGGCCCGCGCAAGTTGCACCATGCGAAACCCTAAGGATTTATTCTAAATAGTCTATGAATATTTAGCTTGATGAGAATTTGTGCCCCATGATGTTTTCCAAACTTGTGAAATATCTCCACAGTAAGCATTTTTGTGAGATGAAAGCAGTAGGAGATCCTAGATAATTTAACATACTTTAAAATTTATTCTGGAACATGGCATCATAGGAGACAATTACAGAATGTAACACATAGGAACTTTTTCAGAGCTGATTCCCTCATCTGAAAAAGAATAAAATTTATAAAGTAAATATATATTAAAGAATTGACTTCTATGGTCATTACAAATGTGAATTGTCGCGGGTTCCCCGTACGGGCCACCACTTGTCGCGCGCAACCTCGCCGGCAAGGAAGACACAACACCC
>NDGN011350674.1:0-15917 GCA_002564285.1 Tympanoctomys barrerae | reverse complement strand
CAGGAGAATGACTCCCAATAGGAAATCCCAGGGACAGACGAAAATCACTGTGCCTAGGCACGGATTCCAAACCAGGGCCGGGTCTGCAGTCCTGAGGCCGCCCACGAAACACAGGCCACGGCTGAACCCAGGCAAAGGGCTGGGCACCAGGGCCGGGTCCCGCAGACCCAGGGACCCAGCTGGCCCCACCCCAGCTGATCACGGCCCCCAAGCACTCACCCGTCTTCCGGGCTTCCCTGATGGGCCAGGAGGGCCCTGCACACCTCGGGGCCCCTGCCAGGAGAATCAGAAGACGGGGTCAGCATCCGCCCTTTTCAGAAGCAAAGCCTCACCCCCACGCTCACTGGCTGAGCCTGACCCTCACTGTCCCAGCCGCCAACACACGGCATCTTGGGAGAGGGCATGGGCAGGCTCCCAGCCAAGCCGGGCCCTGCTGCTCCAGGGCCCCAGTGACTGCCATTCCTGTTGCTTGTTTTCCTGAAGAAATGCGGCAAGAAGGGCACTGCCACTCTGGTCCTCGGCCATGAGCAGGAGAGCCCTGCCCTGCTGAGGGCGCACATGGTGTCCACATACCTGAGGCCCCATGTCGCCTGGCTCGCCCTTCAGACCTCCGCTGCCAGGAGGGCCCTGTGGAAACACTTCTGGGTTAGCGTGCGCTCCATAAGGGCTGAGGGGCGGGGCGGGCCCGCACATGGTGGCTCACGGCATCCCACACCCCACCAACCCGCCTGGCCGCCGCAGAGCAGCTGGGACATCAATGGGATTCTGGGAGTTAGAGCCCCAGAGCTCTGGCTTGTTCTTGATGCTCCGGATGTGGGAACTCCAGGTGCCAGGCTCCTGGGCCACGTGGCACACAGGTGGCTCCTCCTCAGGATGGCGGCCCGCATCCCTCAGAGCCAGCTCGAAACAGCGTGCACCCCAGGGTCCCAGGGGCCTGTGCCAGGAGAGGCCCGGGGAGAGACTGAGGCCAGGCCTCAGGGGCAGATGCACAGCCCGCCAGAAGCCCAGTGAGGTCGGATCTCACACTCTGGGAGGCCCAGACACCCTCAGGACCTGAGAGTCACTCTTGCACGCCATGTCCATCTCATGCCTCGGGGGCCCTGGAGAGAGCCAAGCCAAAGGCCCCGGGGGGGCAGAGCTGCATGCCCGGGGGCTTCCCCACGCCAGAGTTACCCTGACTCTGACACAGGTGCACAAGGAAAGAGGGGACCCAGAAAGACAGGCTCAGACCTGGTCCACAAGGCAAAGCCACAGGCAAGGGGGCTGTGGGGGGCTTGGCCCCTAGGGTGCCCCAGCCCCCAGCCCAGCAGGCCCTTGTCCCTCCAAAGGCTCAGCTCCACCCACCTGCAGCATCCTCACGGTGAGGAGGGCACCTGGGATCATGTGCCCTGCAGGGCGCTCGGGGCTCCCATTCTCCCCGCCAGCAGCCCAGACAGGTGGGGCTGCTTCCCAGGCACTGAGACCCCTGAGCGGCCCTGAGCCAGAGCCACCCACCTGGACCCCCAGGAGGGGCTGGGCAGCTCCCAGGGGCCACTCGTCCCCATAGCTGCATGACCACCGCATTGCTGGGGACACAGTGGGAACAGCCCTACCCAGGGCCAAGACTCACCATGGGGCCGGGCCTCCCTGTCAACCCCATCGGGCCGGCTGGTCCCCTCAGTGCCAGCTGCAGAGGAAACAGGAACACAGTGAGCTGCAGCCAGGAGGGAGTGGGCAGACGGGGCAGGAGAGGGGCAGGAGCTCCGGGAGAGGGCCGGGCATCCTGCAGGAGTCCAGTGCCCACTGCTGTGAGACCACAGCCCTGAGCCCGGGAGGTCGCCTCCCTCAGGGCAGGCAGCCAGGGCCACCCCACCCGCAGGCTCTTCACTCCCCTAGGAGACCTACTGAGCCCTCTCAGCACTGGGGGGCATTTGGGGCATGTGGGGGCCCACGTGGCCCTGGGCTCTCCATCCCCACCTAGCCCTCAGTGGCGGCTCCCCTGCCACCACAGCCTCAGCCCAGCTTCTGAGAGCCGGTCTGCCCCAGGCCTGTGAGCCTGCCCCTGCTGTTTCAGTTTTGGAAGGTTCTTTCGCACTGTAAAATCTCCTCCTGAACCCATCACTGCCTCAGCTTCAGCTGACACACACGGAGGGAAAGGCCAGCTGACAGCCTGGGTCAATGAATCCGGGCGCAGGTGAAGGCTTGCCTGGTGTCAGACTGCGTCACCGGCCTGTCCATTCTGCAGCAGCTGCTCAATACGCAAGCTGCGCTGCGATCACCCACGACTCCAGCCATCAGCACTACACAGGCTGTGTGGCAGTGCACAACTACCCACCAACGAGGGCTGGCCTGGCAGCCTCCCTGCACACCCACGGGGGCCAGCCCACTGCCCCATCACCCCCTTGGCTAGCGGGAGCCACATCCACTAGAAATGCAGACACCGGCCTGATTCCCATGCCCTGGGAGGCTGAGACAGGAAGACTGCAAGTTCAAGCCTAGCCCAGGCAACCCACTGACTCAGTGAGAGCCTGCCTTCAAAATGAGGAACAGAAAGGGGGGAGGGCCCTGGGAGCGTTCAGTCCCCAGTGCCACGAAGAGCAGTCCACTGCAGCTGGTCCTGGGAAGCAGGCACCCCCCTTTGCATGCCACGCTCCCCAGGCCACAGGCCTAGGGCTCTCTGCCTACCCCGGGCACCCAAAGGAGCCACCCCACCAGTGGGTCTTCTCTGCTCCATCCAGGGCCCCAGTCTCAGCCTGCTCGGACCTAGGCATCCGCAAGCAGCAAAAGAAGGGCCCATCCAGCCCAGCAGGGGGCCTCACAGCCCTCACTGCGGACAAGGGACGCTGCCCCCAAGTTTCCCAGGCTCATAGGGACCCTATGGGGCCCCGCCCTCCGGCCACACAGCTCAGAGGCCACTCCAGAGCTGTGGCTCTGCACCTCACCACCCCAGGCCCTGCGACACTCACCCTGGCCTGCTGGAGGATGGCCTGGGCCTGGGACTCCTGGGCCGACACCATGGGGCCTTTGGAGCCTGCATCTCCACCACCTCCGAAGCGGAACTGGAAGAGGATGACAAGGGTCACTCGGGTACCACGTGGCATCTCCTGGGCCCTAGGACAGGCTCTAAGGGGACACAGAACCCTGGCCACACCCACCCCGCCTGAAGATGTCAGCCCGAGTCCCCCAAAACCCGCCCACAGCCCTAGTAACAGCCAATGAGCACAGCCTGGAAAGGGCACCCCGATTCCAAACAGTCTGTCTGCTTGGGGACCTAAATGGAGTGCCTTTATCCAGGGCCCCAGGACAGGCGCCCACAGGAAGTGGCATTCTTGCCTTCCCTTCCCACGTCTAGGAGTTGCCTGAAAGGAGAGGCCCTCACAGCCCTGTGGAGGCCCCAGCCCCCTAAACCCGACCCTGCACCACACAGTCTTCTGACCCCCTCCCCTCTCCTGATACAAAAACGACCCTGGGTGGTGGCTGGCCTGGCAGATGACACTGGGGCCAAAGAGACTTTTCTCCTGGAAACACGGCCTGCCCCATGTTCGGGCCTCTGTGTACCCCCAAACGCACACACTCACCGGCAGCATGAGCATGGTCCCAGGTGGGCCAGGAAGGCCATCAGCCCCAGGAAGGCCGGGGCGCCCAGGTGGACCCTGGGGACAGAGAGAGGACACAGGTCAGAGCAGGACAGGGATAGAGCCAGGCCACAGTGGGGATGAGGACGCCGGGGGCGAGGCCTGTCGGAAACGGAAAGGACCACAAGAGGCCCCCGGCCAAGGACTGCCCAGCCCAGGGGAAGCGCCTCAGGAAGGAGGGGCAGGGCAGCACAAGGGCCGGAGGGCAAGTCCAGCTGGGCCGAGAGCAGAGGGCCGGCCGTGGCAGTGCCTGAGACCCATGGTGCCGTCCCTGGCTCCTCACCGCACAGAAACACGAGCCAGAATGCACGGCCCAGTGCCCGTCCTTGGTCTGGCCCAGCTCTGTGTGTGGCCGAGGCGGATCCATCCCAGCAACTTCCAGGGTATTCAGGAAAGCTCTGCCCACCTCCCCAACAGCAGCAGCCTGGCCTCAGCCAGGCCCAGGACGAGCGTCTCTGGCAGGCTTCCGGCCTCGGGATGACGACCCAGAGTGACTGAGAGGCCTCACTTTTATTATCAGACTGTGTGGCTGGTCTGACCGCACAGCATGTCACCAGCGCAGGCAGCTGGCTCAAGGGACTTGGGGCCACTGTACACCCGATGGCACTGAATCCTCGCCCGTGACCGCAACCCGGCTAGCGCCAGGCGCTGGTGCCACAACTCCCCAGCGTCCGGTGTGCACCCAGACGCAGCACCGTGCTCCAGCCAGGAAGCAAAACCTCCAGGCTCCTGGATCTCTCCCCGAGGGCAGGACTCTTCTGGCCTGAGCTGAGCCGCGGCTGCCTTTCCCGCAACAGGCATTGTGGTGACAGAGGTAATCCTCGCTCTCACGCAGCGTGCAGGCGCCGTAAGAACTTCTAGTGAGCAGAGAACGCCTGCTCCTCCGAGGAGTCTCGGTGCTACCATCCGTGTGTGCAGAGAAAGAGCCAGAAGCTCGGGCCAGCGCAGCCCGGCACACGCGGCCCTCCGCAGGCTTGAGAGGCAGCCCCTCACCTCCAGGGACGCGACCGTCCTGGCACCACCCTCCACACGCCACCCGTGGCTGTTCACGTCACTGCCCTTGTTCTCATGGTCTGGGGGCTTCGCATAACCCCTCCTCGGTGGAGGGGACAAACAGTGCCGTGATGGACGCTCTGCAGGCACCCGCAGGCAGGCCCCAGGAGCACAGCAGCTGGCCGCAGCCTTGGTCTCTCCTTGCTAATGGGCACTGCCAACAGCCCTGCCTGCCATGCCGGAAAGATTTCCAGAGGACAAAATCCTGTGCACAGACCAAGGACCCAGGCCAGGAGGGCGGCTCAGGGGAGCAGCCCTGGCCCAGCACGTGCAGGGCCCTGGCCTGCATCCCAGCACCGCACACACGCGCGTGTGCACACACCCGCAAGGCGTGTCCTACAGTCCAGGCTTTCTCTGGGAAACTGAATGGTCACAGCCACAGCAGAACTGATTCCAAGCCACACCCCAACGTAAGACTCGAGGTTCCCTGCTCCTGGGAAAGACACTGTCTGCGATGTATGTTTGCCGTGTGTATGTGCAGGTACCCAAGCCACGTGGGAACAAGGAGCCTGCCTGCCTGTAGCGTGCTGGTCGTCTCCATCCCTAACCTTTGGGACACCCCAAAGCCCATGCAACGGTCTAGCTGCACAAATGCTCAGACCCCGACTTCTGGTTTTGCCAACTGACCCTTCACAAACCTCTGCAGGAGCTCCTGCTCCACCTCTCTCGCCCAGGGAAGACCCCACCTGGGGCAGGAGACACTGTTCCATGTCCCAGAGGGATGACCCCTGCACTGTCCACTCGCTGGGGAGGTTTGTGGTGTCACAGTGATTGGCAGCCACGCAGCCTCGACAACGTGGCAGCCCCATCAGGCCACAGGCAACACCCATGATACCCAGCAAGCCAGGAAGCTCTGAGAAAGGCTGCTGAGGGTTCAGGGGCCTGTGCACCCGGAGACCTGGGCCTGCCCCACACACCCTGCGTTCCTCTCCTCTGCAGCTCCCTGTGGACTCCTAATCCTAAACTCACCCAGTCCTCATTAATTAACCAGCAGCAAAAACCCAAACACTAACGGGAGAGGAAAACACATGAACCCAGAGGCTGCAGTGTTCCAAGGCGCCACCAGGGGTCAGGGGCCCTCACAGCCTGTGAGGAGGCCGAGGACAGGGGACCCCTGAGGACAGGGTATCCAGGACTCGAGCACAGCCCCAGGGACAGCCACCCTCTTACCCTCTCTCCAGGGTCGCCCGCTTGGCCAGTGGGACCTGTGGTTCCTGGAGGTCCTGGAAGACCCTGGAATTAAAAAGAAAATCAAGACACAAGTAGAGGCAGCCACGGGCACAGCTGAGCGGAGTGGGCAGAGGCCCCTCAGGGGCACCAGTGGCAAGTCCTTCTCCCTTCCCCCAGGGTGGTCAGGGTGCCCCCGCAGCCCCTCCCCCAAGACAGAACAAAGCCCCCCGACACTTACAGCGGGTCCTTCTGGGCCGGGCGGCCCCTCAATGAGCATGCCCTGCAAGACAGAGGGTGCGAGGCCTCAGGTCCCCAGGCCCTGTGTCCCAGGCCACAGGAAAGGCAAAGGGGAACCACAGCCTTGGAGGCAAAACTGATGCTCTCTGGACCATCTTTGACAGTGTGTGGCCCCCAGAAACGTGGCCTGCTTCCAAGCAGAGAACAGATTCCCGGGGGAGGGGGCGTATGGGGGCGTGCGGGGGCTGCCGTGGGAGCCGGCCCAGCCTCCCCTGCCCGGCCCCCGAGGCTCCCGCCCAGCCAGAGGCTCCGTGTTTACACAGCTGTGCGCCTGAGAGAGCCCTGCGTGCAAAGCGCGGGGGCGCTGGAGCATTCCTCCAGGGCCATAATCCCAGCTCCCCGCTTCCTGCCTGGCCAGGCAGCTGAGAGATTCAGTCACTGAGCAGGGATTAAGTGAGAGCCTGGGGGACCCCAGCTGCCTTCCCGGACACACACGCTGCGTCCTGAGGAACCGGGGCAACACCGGCTGGGACCTCAAGCGAGGCCAAGCCTAGACCATGCCAGGTCAGCGTGGCAAGGAGGCGGGAACAAAGGGGCGGGTGAGCCCGAGGGGGAGGCCCCAATCCCTGCAGCCCTGGGCCACGCCCACCCACCCTGTCACGCACCCCAAGTCAGTCAGGGACAAGCCGTAGCAGGAGGGCACTTAGCTGCCAAGAGGGCACGGGGCATCAGTGGTTGGGCGTTAGGTCCTTGGACCTCACACACACACACAGCAGGGGTGGAACTGTCCACCTGCCTGACCACGACAACCTTGTGTGCACTCGCACAGGGTAAGAACCTCAAAGTGTCACGTTATCTTGTCACCTTAAAGACTCACAATCCAAAGCGAGCAAAAGAAAGACCTCAGACTTTCCCGAACTCAAAGCAATTCTAGAAGTGAACGCCCCACATACAAATCAAAAATGATGAACAGCAAAAGGGAGCAAACAGAGCTCGGGGGCCCCCGGATCCTCCTAGGGAAGAAGCCCTTGAGGACCTCCTGTTCCTGAATGGTCAACCTGACATCTTACTGCTCAGCAGATCCTCATCCTCCTAAGGCTAACAAGTCCCAGGGGGCGGGAGCGAGACAGCAGCTCCATCCCAGGCCCATGGCTCTGGGGACAGAAGCTACAGGACCCGCATGTCCCAGGGGCTCCAGGGGAGTGAGGATGAGAGCCAGCCTCCCACACAGGCGGGGCTGCGGAGGCCTCAGCAGGCTCCCAGGACCAGACCACCTGCTCCAGGCAGCCAAGACTCTGAGGACAGCTGGCGACACTCCAGTTAAGACTGCAGCTGGGCCTGGGATCTCTCCAGGGACACTGGCCAAAGGCTGGGCAGAGGCTCCGAAGGGACTGGGAGCTGGGAGGAGGCAAATGTGGGCGCTGTGGGGTCTCCATCCCTCCCTGACTGCCCCCAGATGTCCTTTGTCCCTGGTGAGGACAGGATGAGTGCCCAGGAGGCCCGGTGCTCGGGTGGGCCTGGGCCAAGCTCCACTTCCTGAGTGCTGTGCTTAGACCGCCCCGGCCCTCTCCACACCCTCCTCACTCCCAGAGCCCGGACCCCACTTCCACATACACTCAGCTCCGAACAAGGGGACAAGCCCAGGACCCCACAGAGCCCTGGCCCCTGTCCTTTCTCAGGATCTCATTTTCTTCCCAGGGGAAGACTCCACTTTCCCTGAAGCAAGAAGGACATCGTAAAAGGAGTCCCAAGTCAGCTGGAGGCCGGTGCTGCAGAAAAGCCCAGCACCCAGGGGAGACGAGTGGGGCTGGACCAGGGAGGCCACCTCTGCCACAGATATCTCCAGGCAAACCCAGGACTGGTGTCCTGCTGCCATATTCTGGCAGAAGAGCCTGCCCCCACCCAACGTCGCCTTTCCAGACTTGGGGCTACCGGTTTCCCATGGGGCTGGACAAGGGACCTCTGGAGATGGCCTGAGCCTCACACCTCCACCTGCCCTGACTCCTGAGCTGCAGAGAGCTCTGGAAAGGGGTGCTGGTCTGGGAAGAAGGGGGACAGATCTGGCGCTCACAGCCCATTGGGCAACAGGTCACACCCCTGTCAAGGAACATGGTGCAGCTGGCCCACTTCCGCCCCAGCATCCACACAGCGGGGCGTCCAGTCCGCCTGGCCATGGGCTTCACACAGATCAGAGAGGAGGGCTCACTGCACCCCACCTGCCAGGCACCTGAAACCTTCCCCTTCCCGCAGGAGGCTGAGGCCGTGCAGTGACTTCTCCTTCCCTAGAGTCCCCGGGCAGCAGTCCTGGAAGGAGAATGACAACCTGGCCGGCCCAGAGCTCAGCCCTGGTGCAGGACACGCTCCTCTTCCCGTGGCACTTAGGTGGCCCAGCAGGTGGAGCTAGGTGGCAGCTCCCCTGACACAGATGCCCGCCATGTGCTGCTGCAGGCCCATCCCCAGGCTGCTCACACGGTTTTTATCTGGCAGTTCAGCCCCTAACAGGTAGCTCTGAAGCCACAAGGTAGAGCCTGGGCCCCCAGCCAGGCCACAGCATGGCCTCCTGAGCGAGGAGGGCGGCCAGCCCCAGGCAGCTGTGCTCCGGACTCATAGACACGCCTGTAAGTGTCCCTGGGAGCCTTCCCACCCTCTGCTGCCCGACACAGGGGCATCTGAGTTTCAACCCATGCCTTTCTCCCAAGCCCTCCACCATCCCTGGGGGCCCTGCCAAGCCCTGGCATGGCCCACCAATCCAGGCACACCCTCTGTGACCATGCCCGTCTCCCACGGCGAATGTGCCAAGAGAGCTTGCAGAGATGTGTGGGAAGTGCTCTTACCGGCTCGATGGTGGCCGGCTCTCCCTTCTGACCCTTCTCGCCCCGGGGCCCTCCAATCTGCGGTGAGGAGTGCAGGAGAGAAAAGGACAACAGAGGTCCAGGTCACGCAAAGCAGGGAGCACCAGCACAGCGGGGCTGCTCCCGCCCCAGGACACCCCCCACAGGCCTCGCAGCACCAAGCTGGGAGAGACTGAGGCCAGAGGGCCGGAGGCCTGGGAGCCCAGGCAGTCACCATCGCTGTCACGTCCGCAGCATCTGACAGTGCTGTAGGGACTACAGTCCTGGAGCCAGCTGGTGCCACTTGTGGGGCCCGTGCGGGCCCCTGCCCTGCCCACGCTGCCCATGTGGAGCTGCGCCGCTCACCCCTTCGTAGATGGTGTCCTGGTTCGCAGGCATGCCAGGCCCTATCTCCGACGGGGAGCCGTTGGAGTCAGAGTCAGGGTTGAAGTAAGGGTCGTAGTAGCTCTCCTCCAGGTTCTTGATGGTTTCCTCCGTGAACTCGCTGTCCAGGTCATCAATCCCTTCCCCTGGGGAGGGAGCCGGCTGTAGAGGCACAGGATGGAGTGACAAGTCACCCAAGTAAAGGGCAGCAGCACAAGCACGCCACTCTGCCATGTGGGCACCTGACACCCTTCTCAGAGCTCAAGGCCAGTGCTTTCCGACCCGCAGGACGCCAGAGCTGCAGCCAGAAGCCCCTCCCTTCTCCTCATCTTCCCAGGGACTCTCCCAGAGCACAGTACCGAGCTAGCAGGCCAGGATGTGGCCCGTCTCTCCAGGCAGGTCTGCATCAGGCAGAGCTCCACCTGGGCCCCAGAGTCCAGGACCAGGGTTCTGTACAACTGGCCTGCCGCCCACCCCCCAGCAGTGGAGGATGGTGCCACACAGGGCTGTGACGGGCACTTGCTCTGAGCCATGTGCCGTGATGCTCTCCCTTAGCTGAGAACCACAGCACCTTGGAGAGGCTGCACTGCAGGACCCCCCACGGAGCCTGAGCTCCAGGGGGCGGAACTCTCCAGCGTCTCGGTCCTGACCAGTGCTGCCCAGCCTCGCCCTATCTGCCTTTATCCAGGTCCCACCCCTGGCACAGGTGGGGGCTCCATAAGAGGCACCTCCGCATCTGCCCGCACCTGATCCTAAGGCCCCCAGGACCAGGGCATTCTGCCCACTTGCCAGCTTGGGGACAAAAGGGGCCAGCTTGAGAGCCACTCAGCAAGTGAGGGCACCAAACACAGCAGCCCCACCCTCACCACGTGCTGAGGTCCAAGAACCGGGGTGTGGCGGCCACTTGCAGACACCCAAGGTGAGAGGCAGAGACCAGAAACCTCGGCCCCCCGCCACGGCCCCCCAAGCCAATGGAAAGGAAGGGAATTACATTGGAGCTGTTGGAGCCAGCTGTGGCACTCGTGGGGACCTCAGCCAGCGTGTCGGGGTCGGTGGGCTGCTCCGGGTTCTCCACACCCTCGCCGTAGTTGAGGTCCTCGTACGGGGAGGTGTAGTACTCGTCGGGGGGCACATAATCATAATCTTCCTCCCCACCAGCCCGCTCGCTGGTCTCGGGCACCGAGTCGGGCACCGAATCAGGCGCCGTAGGGGCTGCTGTGGGGGGTAGCGTGGGGTCCTGGAAGCCAAAGGGAGAGAAGCAGTCAGGGAGCCCAGGCCCGGGGCACCTCAGGGCTCCAGCACGGGGTCTCTGCACACACAGGTGGGCGCCACAGCCCGGCCAGCGTCCAGCCAGGCCCTGGGGACTCGGGGAGAGAGGCAGTCTGGGGCAGAGAGAGACTCCAGAAGACTCCCGTGCAGCAGATCACACTGCGAAGCTACAAAGCTGCAGGAGGCCTGGGCTGTTAGAGCAACAGGACACGGGCTCGTCGCACCCAGGGGAGCCCCCAACACACAAATCCACGTGTGCGCACACATGCAGGGCCAGATGAGCTGGACACACATGCACATGTATGCACACGCACGCGCACGCGCACACACGCACACGCCAGCCCTGCCCACTCCGATGCGCTGCTGGGCGCAGGCCTCATGGGTTTGCACTGTGGCCCACACACCCTCCACCGTCCTTCCTCTCCAGGGAGGGAGATGGCCAAGCAGAGGGGCGGCACTGGGACCCAGATGAGACCCGGGCTCGCCCAGGCCTCTGCCCAAGGCCTCGTAGCAGGCGATGCAGAGGGGAGCCAGGGCCCAGCCACTCCCTCCCAGCAGCCCCTCCCCGCTCCCCCACTCGCCTAAGCGCAGCGGGCCTTGCCCCCACCCACCACGCCTCGCCCTCTACTGGGTATAGCCTCCACAGTCCCACCCGGCCCTGCTCCTGGCCTCAGGGACGCGAGCCCTGCCCATCCCGGGCTTTGCCAGACCTCGGGAATCTCCGAAGTTTCTCTGGCAGCTTCCACGGGCTTGCTGGTTGCGGCAGGCTCCTTGCCCGGGTCATCGGGGTCCTCGTAGTAGGGATACTCGTAGTAATAGGTCTCGCCATCGCCTTCTCCGTCTGGGTACTGAAAGCAAGTACGGCCCATGAGGTGGGTGCGGCGTGAGGTGGGGACCCCGGCCTGCCAAGTCTGCACCCCTGAGATGTGGCTCAGACAGCTGATGCCAAGGCTTGCCTGGCCCGGCCCATGCTGCCCAGGTTCTTGGGTCTTGTTCTTCCCTCCGCAGCACCTTAGGAAGCTGGGCCAGGCAGGGACCTAAGGCCCTGGGGTGGAAGCTAGAGAAAGCTGACACTGTAAGGTCAGGCTCTGACCCGCTAGAGCTCACATCAGGCATCCCAGCCGCAGTCACAGCCCCTGCGTGGCCCAACAAGACCCTGACCTTCCACTCAAACCCCAAAGGCCCTTCTCAGCTCGGAAGTGTGCTTCCCAAGAATTGGGCCTGGCCTGGCCAGCACAGAGCTCCACCCAGCCCCGCCCTGGGACTCGAGGGGCTCATGGGGGTCCAGGGTACAGCCAAGGCCATGGGACATATAGCCTCGTGAAAACCAGCACACCTTTAGGACTGAGAAAAGGGAGCGACAGAGAACCGAGAGTCCAGCAGGTCAGGGTGGGGCTCACTTCCAGGGTCTCAGAGAGAAGGGTTGATGGAGGACACGAGGTCCTGCTGGGGCTCACAGGGAGGGCAGGAGGGGAAGGGGCTGGGGCAGAGCAGGAGGAAGGATGACGGGGCCACGGCACGAGGACACTCAGGAGGAGCCTGTCCTGCAGTCACCACCCCTCAGGGAATCAGCCACCCCTCAGAGAGGTCACCTACACTAGCTGGCCCTCAGAGCACCCCAGCTATAAGCTCAGGCATCTGGCCAGCAGCACAGTCCCTGAGGCCCCACGGTGACTCTGCCCACAAAGCTCCAGAGAGACCAGAGCCAGGGCAGGCAGGATATACTCAGCAGGACTCCAAAGGACTTGCTCGGAAAGCTAAAGGACAGCATGCCCTGGCTGACGCCACCACTCTAGGGAGCCCTGTTTGGTAAACTGAGGCAGATGCTGCAGTTTCTCTCCAGAATCCATTCACCTCCTCACCCCAAGGGTTCATGTAAAACTTGCCCCCCGGCTGCTCTTCCATGAGTATCCTTCCCTACGGACCCCTGTCCTGGGGGGTCTGACCACGCTCCCCACCCTGAACCCAGCCAGAGCTGACTCACATATTCATCTGGGTTGGGGTCCTGAGACTGGGGGGTGTCGGGGACTGCGGTGTCACAGTCAGGACTGTAGTGCTCGCAGTAATCGTAAGCTGCACGGTGGTCTGAGACGAAAAGCAACTGCTGGATGTCACCCTGGAAAGGGACAAAAGTTCATGAGTGCACAGCACAAGGCACCTACGTGAGGCCCAGGAGGCCCACCCTGGAGGCAGAGAGTCGTGCAGGCCACCAAGCCTCAAGAGCAGCACATCCTGACATCTACTCCTCCCCCATCTACTCCTCCACTCATGCTCCTGCCCACCCGTCCATCTATCCATCCATCCATCCATCCAATTCCCACCTATTCATCTACTAATCCATCCACCATCCACCCATCCATCCATCTACCCATTCATCTATTTACTTATCTCTCCATCTATCCACTGTCTATCACCTATCTATGCATCTGTTCACCCATTCATCCACTACCCATCCACCTACCCATCTGTCTATTCATCTATGTATCCACTATTCACTCACCTAACATCCATCCATCTAGCTACCTATCCATCCACCCACCCACCAACCCATCTTTCCACCCATTTACCTACTCATCCATCCATCTATCCATCACCCTACCCATCCATCCATGCACCCACCCCCCATCCATTCATCCACTTATCCACCCACCCCCCACCCATCCACCCCCTCACCTATCCACTCATCCATCATCCAACACATGCCAGGTACTAGTCAGGGCTCAGAGCTGCTGTGGTTAGAAAACATGGCCTACAAGTGCATCCACCTTAAAGTGTCCAGACTCAGAGGTACAGCACCCCACCTCCTTCCCCAGCGCCCCTCAATCAGAGCATCATTTTTAAAGAGGCAGTAGGTGCTTGGTTTTTTAATTCATGAAAGAGAATTACCAATGACCCAGCAGTACCAATCCTGGGGATGGAAACAAGTTCACCAACAGTTTACCCAAATCAATTCACCCCCAAAAAACGAAAGCAGGGACTCAAGCAAATAAATGGACAAATACTTTTACAGCCATTTTACTCACAACAGACGAACAGACAATGGGCAGGTGAGAGGGCTGCTAATGGCAAGAAGGAGCAGGTGACAGGAACACCATCTTCAGGGGCGACAAACGTGCCACCCCGGCAACATCCCCAAGGACCCCACGGCAGGGGTCTTCTGGCCCCAATCAGATGGACATAAGCTGATGACACCCGTGTTTCTACAATGTTGTCTGCAACTGAGTAGAACGCGCTCCCCGTAGGCCCAGCACAGTCTGCCGGGCCTCCCGGGCCCCACAGAACCCGTGCACCACACCTGTCACTCGATTCTCAGCTGAGGAAGCCAAGGCCCTCTGGGGCCATCTGTCCAGTGTGCCAAGCAGGGGTGGCAGAGCCCAAGCCCGCACAAGGTACCCTGCGCGGTTCCAGCCATGTCCCACCCACCAGCTCTCGGGAATGGGAAAGACACAGCAGGAGCTGAAAATGGTGCCGCAGAACAAGGCGGCAGCGTCAGGCCCAGGGCCACACTCTCTGGGCCTGGAGACCACCCCTTCACCTGGCAGCACCATGATGCACCGGCGCATTACTGTGACAGTCTGGGACAGGCCCCGAGTCACTGTGAAACCTTCCTTCAGTTGCCATCTGGGAGGGTGACATTTTCTATACAATTTCTGCCAAGATCCCGCCCCTCCTGGGCAGAGGCATGAACTGCCAAGACCCTTTCTGGGCTGGGAGCCCAACGACAGCTCTTCCCCTCCCAGGAAGATGGTTACGCGCCGCCCTGCAGCCTGGTGGCTCTGTGTGGCGTTGTGCTACGCACCTGACCATAGCGAGGCCCCCAGAGGCCGAGTCCACAGCAGGAGATACAAGTACACATCGTGGTCAGCTGTGAGAGGCCAGGGGAGGGCTCCGGCCACAGTGGACATACAGGCTGTGCCACCCAGGCGCTCCTGCCAGCTCAGACCTGAAGCAGGAGCTGGGCCTGCTACTCACCAGCTCCACCAGCGCTGGCTGTGTGGCCTGGGGTGAGTCTGCTCCTCTCTGAGCCCTGCTTTCTCGCTGAAAAATGAGCCCCAGCAGGGCAACAGGCAAATCTGCATACAGAAGATGCTCAATAAGCATCATGAAAGAGCCTGAGCCCAGTGGGGTGAGTGCTCAGGAAAAGGCCCGAGGGGCACCTGGGGTTGGAACACCAGCCCCACCAGGGGCCCCAAGCAGGATCACGAGTGGGGACCGAAGAGCAGACACCTGCATGGCAGGACAGAGACAAGACCGCAGCCTCTGAGAGGACAGCAAAGTGTAGGCACCCACGCAAAGCCAGCGCCAGGTCTCGGCCACGGAGCGCTCGGAAGGGACACACGGGACACGGCTCTCAGCCCCCAAGAAGGCACACAAGAGGAGGGCACGGCTGTGTGGTTCCAGCAGTGAGCAGTGTCCTGTGCCCGCCTCTCTTCCGGACAGCAGGAGCTGGAGGGTGGGCACAGGGCAGTGGCACAGAGGTGCCCAGGGAAGGCTCCTCGCGTGCCCTGCTAGAGGCAGAAGAGACATGGACAAGGTCTCTGAGGTGGAGAGGGTGGGAGGCAGAGGCAAGCTGGTGCCCAGCTGGCTCTAAGGAAGCCGTCAGAAAGGCAGGAAAGGCGGCCCAGGGGCAGCACGGCCCTGGTTTCAGTCCCCAGCACCGAAGAAGGAAAGCAGGCAGGCAGGCAGGCAAAGTAAACTGAATTCCTCATTCCGCAACTGTCTGGGCAAAATCAGGCCTGTGAGGTGGCACACTGCACTTACTGTATATTATTTGGGCTTTTCCAGCCCATTTAGGCTCCAGCTATGTGGAACAAAACCTCAGGGGTCTGCGGGGGCTGGAGCCCCTGCTCTCCCACACCATGCCCCCTTCTACCAGGGCGTCACCCTGCTTTACTCCTTCTCTGGGCCACTTTCCCCCCTCAGCCTCTGAAAGGGTTGCCAGCGCCTCTGACTCAAGCTTCCGGGCACTGCATGCTCCGCTGCGTCAGGGGCCCTTCAGGAGAAGAGCATGGTTTCTGTCAGAACACGGCAGAGCCCAGGGTGCAGGAGCAGGGGCTGCCCCAGGTGTCTGCCAGAAATGGGCAGTGGGCATCCAGGGCAGAGCCAGCAGGGAAGCCCAGAGAATCAATATTTTAGGGAGGAAGGGTCCTATCAGGGGGACAGGACACAACTATATGGTATGAACTAGAACATGGATACTACCAAGTTCTATGTCATGGCTGGATGCTGGATGCAGGACTAGTGGGTGAACAGTTAGATAAATAAATGGGTGACAAGTGGGTGAACAGAATAACTGGGATGGATGGATGGATGGATGGATGGATGGATGGATGGATGGATGGATGGGTGGGTGGGTGGA
>NDGN011350660.1:0-10525 GCA_002564285.1 Tympanoctomys barrerae | reverse complement strand
ATCATCCCAGTTAATTAGGGAGAAGAAGACATGACTCTTAATCTCCATAAAGTCATCCTTGGCACCAATCCACTTGGTCCTGTCTTTCTGCAGGAGCCCCTCCAGGAGGTCCCTGGAAGAATTTGTAATATTTGGTTTCAACTGGAGGGGTTTGATCAGGATGTTGTCATACATCTCAGCTGTGTTTTGGCTATAAAAAGGAGGCAGGCCATAGAGCATCTCATACAAGATGGCTCCCAGGCACCACAAGTCCACGGTCCTACCATAAGGCTGCTTATGAAGCACCTCGGGTACAAGATACTCAGGTGTGCCACAGAAGGTGGACGTTGTGCCCTTGTGTTCAATGTTCTCCTTGCAGAGCCCAAAGCCAGTGAGGACAAGGTGTCCCTGGGAATCTAGCAAACTAGTCTCTGGCATTAAGTCTCTGCACATGATGTTCAGAGAGCTCATGTAACCCAAAGCACTGGCTATTTCAGCAGCATAGAAACAAGCCCATGATCCTAGGAAGTAGTGCTCCCTCTGGAGGCAGTAGAACAACTCTCTACTGTTCATGTAGACTAGGATGAAGTACAGTTTGTTGGCAGTCTGGAAAGAGAAGTGAAGCCCCACCAAGAAAGGGTGTTTCACATTCTTCAGTAGAATGTTGTGCTGGGACAAGATGTGTTTCTCCTCTTTCTTTTTCAGGATTGCTTGCTTCTACAAAACTTAGACTGCATAGAATGCTTCTTCCACTTTGTGACTTGCTAGAAGAACCTTTCCAAAACTGCCTTTCCCAATCACTTTTAAGAAGTGAAAGTAAGGGGGGGCTGGGAGATGGCTCAGTAGAATAAGTGCTTGCCTGGCAAGCACAGGGGCCTGAGTTCAATTCCCAGTTCCTCCAAAATAAAAATAAAAGAAGTGAAAGTCAGATGGCTTTGCATGAGGACTGGATGATGGATCAAAGTTGATTTTCTGAGAAGAACTTGATGGAGGAAAAGGGTTGGCATCCATAAGCTCAGGCTCCTGAGGTTGAGAGATTTTCAAGATAGACTGAACTTCAGGGTGTTTTCATGCATAGGAGTTATTGGCAATCCTTTTAATAAAATCATTCAGGCCCATCCTCCTTTGCTTCATGAAAGAGTTACTGGAGGTTTCAGTCCATACTCAGCTGGCTCCAAGGCAGACTGGCATGTAGCAGAGGGCAGTAGTTCATGGCAGTGGAAGACAGTAAAACAGCAAGAGCAAAAAGGGAGGAGTAACAGCAAGCTCTCCTTTGTTTTTTTTTGTCATGGGTGATTGAAATTTCCATTTTAGACATCAATTACAGGTTGGTGGGTTTTAAGAAATGTGCTCCAATGTCAAAACACTTGTTTATCATTGAGATTTTACCAAAATTCTTGAAAAATATTCATGATTTGGAAGACTTAGATACCACCATACTTTTGGCTGATTATAATGCAAAAATAAACATTACAGTTAAAGAACAATAAAAATGAATATTTTGCATTTAGTTATACAAATGTCATCCATCCCATTAGGCTATTAATTTCTCAAGCAGGGGGTCCAGGAATGTTTCATCTGTATGTAATTGTATTCTCCAACAGATTTTTTAGAGCTGGCATATCATTAGTTGTGGAAGAATTAGGAAACTATATCAAACTAACATCAATTCCAACATTAAAAATGTCTGAAATGATAGTAGCCATTCCCAGGGAAGTCTAAGATGCTTTTTTCTCCCTAAGACTCATGTTGAGGTTCCCTGGACAGACTACATTTTCTATTCTCCTGTGTAGATAGGTTTGGTATGATGTGGCCAAATTTTGACAATGGGAATACAGCACTAACTGTTGGGCTTCTCTTCCTGTTCTTGGGTACCTTGAAAGCCATATACTCTAGATGGTGTAGTCCCAAGAAAAAGCAGCTTGAGTTCCTGGGCTTGGAGGGTGTAGTTACTCAAATGAGCCTTATAACCTGCACTGGACTTCTGTGAATGAGAAAAAAAAAACAAACCTCGATTATGTTAAGCTACTGAGTTTTTGCGGTTGGTTATTTTAAAAATCAGCCTTAATCACTCTGATTAATATGTTCCTGATATGTATAAAAGATTTTCTAATCTGAAGAAAAATAATGGGTGATAGAGGGAATAAAATGAGGAAGAAAGGTTGGTGGGGATTGGGAGAAGCGTTCTGGGCATGAGGATAGCACATGAAGAGGAAAGTTCATGATCACTCAGTCCAGCCTCAGTACGTAGGAGAAGTCTGCCTCACCAGTGACGAGACTTGTCGTTTGCTTTATGGACATAAGATGGATGCTTTATTTTCTATGGTAGCCAGTAAGTTTTTTAATGATTATGCAGGACACATCTCTATTTCAAAACTTGTACTGGTTACAGTTGAATTTAAAGAAAATGGATCTCTCTCTCTCTCTCTCTCTCTCTCTCTCTCTCTTCCTCTTCCTCCTCCTCCTCCTTGTGTAAAGTTCTTGGTGGTTTTTGAATAAAAATCATGAAGGTGGATTTCTAGGCTGTTTTTTTTTTCTTCCTGTGTTGATACCAGGGATTGAACTCAGGACCTTGGGTTTGCCAGGCAGGCACTTACTCTATTGAGCTATCTACCCAGCTAGAAGGTGGATTTCTGGACATCTGACAAAGGGCCAGTGTATTGGAGGCAAATGATTTCACTGATGTTCTTGGAAAAAGCTCTAAAAGGCAAGGAAGAGGAAAGAACATAATCCAGTTACAAAAACAGCTTACATTTAGTGGCACTGACTACGTACCTGCTACTTTGCCGAAGGCTAGATACACACCATTACATTTGATCACCACATCTAGAAGATGCAGTTATTACTTTTATTAGAAGAGGTAATTGGAGCATAGCAATGGTAAGTACATTTTCCTGATTCTACAACTAGTAAGTGAAAGACCAGAATGACCTCCCATTTCTTTGAAGACAAATGCCACATGCCTCCAAGTGCCTTTCAAGGTTCTGTATGGTCTCAGTCTTATCACTGAATTCAGACATGCTGACTTTCTTCCAGTTTTGTCCATCATATAATATTTTCCCACACTGTGGTACTCTTTGTCTAGCTTTTATTTTATTGCCTAGTGTTAACTCATCCTTTACATCTTGGCCTAAAAGCAATTTACTTAGGAATTTTTCTTAGAGAAATTCTCAACCTGAAATTCTATAAAGTCCCTTGCTCTACATATAGTACCGGGCAGTTTTCTGGAACTATAAGAAATATTTATTTCTATTGTCCTTGGAGTATTGTCTTTCTCTTTAGAATGTGATCTCTGGGTAGCAATGACCCTGACTCGTTCGCTTATTATCTCTGCTGGTGCATGTTACACTCACAGTAAATGTCAAGAGAATAAATACAATGAATGATCTCTCGCATTTGAATGGGTTCCTAGAACAAATATGGATGTGAAGGTAGGATGAGAACTGAGGATACATGAAGAATATTGCTATTTGAAAAGAACTATGAGAACTACATCACTCGCTGGTGTTCTTAATAGTTTCATTGTGTTGAAGAGAGAATTTTGCTTTCATTTTTATTCTTTTCACAGTTCTACAATGAGAAGTACTCTTGATACTTTCTGAAGATAGTATTATTCTATAAGAAAACAGTAGTTTTAAATCTCCTATATGGCCCTGAATTTATTACAAAGGATCTTTGAATTTATAAAATGGGCTGTAGCCATTGTATAAAGATTAATTAAATGACATGACTTTAAATACGGGTGCCTATACACTAGTTAAAGATGTATTGTAAATAATATAAAACCTACCTACTAAAAAGCATTAATGACTTCATGGTAATTTAAAAATGGTTATATATTTTACTTTATTACAGGTTTTAAATATTCTTAATATTAAATAAATTCTTATGTTAAATGTTGAAAAAAATTAAGATTAAAGAGGACTAAGTCTTCTAGTTCTATTATGAGTTTTATAAATGTTAAGACAGTAAAGATCTTTAGACATCAGTGTTCATTTTATATTGTAATTTTACTTTCTCCATGCAAATTGGTTTCTGAAATCAAAGCCACTTGCAAAATTACATTTGATGTTTTATATCTCTTTGGTTGCTTGTTCATTTTATACTTGGCTTTCTTGGGGTGTAGAGTATTCGCAGACCAAATACAAAAGGCAAAAACTGATACGGGTTAATTTTGACTCCTTGAAAAATTAGGAGAATTTTCATGTTATGAAAAAATGTTCATTATTAACAATTACCAATTAAATTATATCGTAGTAACTGATACAAGTGAAAAGTCTCTTGCATTAGCTCCATTTTAATTGGCACATAGTAATTGTACAGAATAAGGAAATTCCTGGTGGCATTTCACACGTGCATATAACATACATTGTTCATATCCTTTTCCTCCTTTCCCCCCTCGTATCTCTTTCTTCCTTGTCTTCTTCCTCTTCTTTACTAGACTCCAGGAAAAAAAAGCCTGTCTAATAAAGTTCTTATACTATCTCTTTAATCCATCTCAAACCTATTTCCAAAGTAATTTCCTATTTTGATATTTTAGTTTCTCCTCAAAAATCTCCAATAGCACTCATTGCCTCCTGATGAAAGTCGGAATATTTTACTTTAAATTACCATATTCATTTCAATGTAATCTTAATTTACTTTTTTACTTTTTACTTCAGTACACTGCAGGGAGTATGCTACAATGTGAAGGTCAGGCATTTGCCTGAAAGCCAAAAAACTTGGATCAAACCTACATTGCGCTGCCTGCTACCCGACACTGGGCCAAGTTCTAGCAACCAACATGGAATTTAAACCTCATTCAGTCCTAAGGGAGATGTGATTATTTTTGTTTTATTGGTACAGTACCTGAGGCTTAAGAGAGGTAGGTCATTCCACTTTTCTGGCCAGTTCTTTCTCGTAGTCCCCAGCCATTTCAGTGTGGCAAAGTACAGGAGCTGTGTAAACATCGGAGAGCCCACATCCCAAGGAACAGGAGACTTCCTCTCCATCGGTGCGATGCCGTTTCAAAGAGGCTGAGGAAACCTCTCGATTTTCCTCTGCTCCCCTCTACTTTGGCCGCGTGCAGTGCAGTCAGGGAAGTGTGCAGGGTTTCTGAGCTCCAGAGCCCATCTTTACACTGAGCAAGTATTTAGGGTCCTTATTATCATACCCTAGGCAGTAACGGAATGGGCGGCTGCCCAGGTCCCAGACTGACCACTGGGTGGCGTACACACAGGAAGCTACAAAAAGCGAGACAACGTAGGAAAAGAAGCCTCTCTTGGAAGTATAGTCCATCCTGGGCGAACTCAGCACTGCTGCCAGGACCTAGCGAGATCAATTGCCTGCAAAAGCAAAAATGTCACTATTCTCCATTGAATTAGAACAATGCTAGGAATCCCGTAACAATATTGTAAGGGTCTGGGACACGATCCAAAGTTACTTGGCATATAAAGAAACACAAGTATTTTGACTCACATGGAAAAAGACAATCACTAGGTACTAACGTTGAAAGCCCACAGGTGTTAAGAGTTGTTTGACAGAGACTAATAGGACAGCTATTATGAAAGTTCTTGAGTGAATAAACACACTCTTGCAACAAGTTAAAAAGCCATAAAAAGAAATTAATGATGTAAAGACAAGCCAAACGGAAATGATAGACCTAAAAACCCAGTAACTACAAAAGACTCAGTAACAGAATGGCGGTGAAGGAAAAGAGAGTAGTGAGCTTCACTATAGATCGGTAGAACTCGATCTGAAAAGCATAAATGAAAACAGAATGGGAAGAGTTTCAGGGATTTGTAGAACAATAAATATCAATTTTTAAAATAATCAAAGTCCTATTAAAAAAAGGGAAGAAGCACTAAAAATACTTGAATAAATAATGTCTGAAACTTACAGATTTGGGGAAGGACATAAGTATATCAAGCCCAGAGACTAAGCAAACTGCAAATAGGAACAGTGTAAAGAAATCCACGCTCAGACACCTCATAATCAAACTGCTGTGGTCAAAGACCAGCCAGGGTAAAATTATGCCCTAGAGGCAGGAGAATGATGATTCGAAAGGCTGTGGCTTTCTCTTCAGAAGCCATGAAGGCAGAAAGAAAGAGACAAGCAGCATTTTCAAAGCAATGAAAGAAAAGAATCACTAACCTAGAACTTTGTTTCTAGATAAAATATTTTTTCAGGATTAAAGGTGAAATGAAGAATTATCAAATGAAGAACATCAAAGATATTTATATACAATAGTCCCATCTAAAAGAATTGCTAAAAGGAGTTCTTGAAATATAAGTGAAATAGCAGCAAAGGGAGAGGTCAAACATCAGGAACAAAGGAAGAAAAACAGAACAGTAAATATCTAGATTAGGGTAATTGTATCCTACTCTTATTCTCCTGAATTTTGAAAACATTGTCTGGTGAGATTCTCCATGAATGTAGATTATGACATATAAGATAACTAGAGAAATTACTGAAATTCTACAGAAGATCAAATTAGATACATTAAAGTGAGATCTTACAAATGTTTACAAAAAAAAAATGAAGCCAACAATGCGTAAACACTGAAATCTAAACAATAAGAAACAGATTAAAAATCAGAGAATGGGAAACCTAATTCAAGCATATCAATGGTTGCAATAAATGTGAATGATCAAAGTGTACCAATTAGAGGACATACTCACAATAGATTGAAAAGTATGACCCAACTATATGCCATTTATAAGAAGCACAGTTCAAATGTGTTGACATAGATGGCTTATAAAGGATTGGGAAAAAGTTATAACAGGAAATCCCAAATATGGATAAATCTGGAGTGGATATATTTAGGTTAAACAGGCAACTTTAAAAATGAATAAAATTATTATCAATAAAGAGGGATACTATGTAGTGTTCATAGGATCAGCTCATCATAAATACACATATTGGAAGTATGTGCAGTTGATACGAAGGCTTTAAGATAAATGAGATGAAACTCACAGTACCAAAAGAAGAAATAAGCAAATCCATGCATATTGTTGGAAACATCAGCATTTCTCTTTCAGTTATAATACAGACAGAAGATAAGCAAAGATACACAAGAACTGAGGAATTCTGTTCGTTGACTGGATCTGACATAGAACATTTCACTCTTCAACAGAAAAATATATTTTTAAGTACGTGTGCAACATCTACCCTAAAAGACCACCTCATAGATCATAAAACAAGCTCTAACAAACTGAAGATAATTGAAATGGTACAAAGCATGTTCTGATATTATGATAGAATCAAACTAGATATCAGCAATAAAATGTGAACAGAAAAAAATCTTAATACTTAGAAATTAAACATCAAAGTTTGGAATAATGTCAAAAAGAAGAATCTCCAGAGAAATTTGAGATGCGGAAGTAAATAGAAATGAAAATACAAACTGTGAGATTAAGTTAAAGAAAGTGCTTCCAGGGAGAGTTTTAGCCATGGAATGTGTTTGTTAAAAAAGAAGAAAGATCTCAAATCAAGAACTTAAGCTTCTACAAAAATAGAGAAAGAGCAAATTAAACCTAAACGAGGGGCCAGCGAGATGGCTCAGCAGACTAAGGCGCCTGGTCAGGCAAGCTTAGACAAGTGTAGGGATTGGTACGATTCCTGGCAACACATGCCATGCCAGCCCCACCCCCAGGGTGGGCCACTCAGAGTCTGGGCGTAGTGGCACACACCTGTAATCCCAGAGCTAGAGAGGCTGAAAGCAGGAGATCACCACGAGTCTGAGCTGCGTAGTGAGCCCCTAAAACAGCCAAATACATTTAAAAACAAAACAAAACACAAAACAAAAAACCCCCAAATGAACCAGAATAAAGGAAATTATATAGAAAAGAACAGAAAATTGGGAAATTGAAAAAATAATGGGGAAAATCGAAGAAACAAAATCCCTGGTTCTTTGGAAAGATCAGCATGGTTTATGAAACTGTTAACAATACCAAAAAAAGGGAGAAGAAATAAATTATTAATATCAAGAATGAAAATGGGTATTACTACAAACATTAGGAGAAAAATATTCAACCAATTAGATGATGTGGAGCAGTCCCTGAAAGCCAGAAACTGCAGATGAATAGATAACCTCAGTAAGTGCCTAACTGTTAAAGAAACTGGATTTGTAATTTAAAATTTCCTGAAAAAGACATTCCCAAACCCCATTAGTTTTACTGGAAGTTCTAAGAATTGTTTAAAGAAAAATCAGCATCAATTTAATAGAATGCCTTCCAGAAAGGCATTCAATTTCATAGAATGCCTTTCTAAAGAAAAAAAGACATTGTGTGTAACATGTATGCATGTGTGTGTGCATGACTGTGTGTGTGTGTGTGTGTGTGTGTAGCAGGGAGAGAGAGATAGAGACAGACCAGTAGACAGGGAGACAGACAGCTTATAAGAGGGGGTAAGAAACAGAACACTCATTAACTCATTATGAGACCAATATTGATTACCTTGATAGTAAAATAAAAAAATTACAAAAAGAAAACCACGAGCGATATCTCTCATGAACCTATCTGCAGAGATCTTAACAAGGAAATAGCAAGTTGAGTTCCTGAATATACCAAAAGAATAATACATCACAGCTGCACAATGCTTATGCTGGGAATAAAAAATTATTTGAATAATTTCAAGTTTACTCATCTCACTAATTACATTAATAACCTTAATAATAAGAACCATAGGATCATAATAATTTGAGGAAGTGAAAGCATTTAACAAAAGATAAAAATTAGGAACAGAAGGAAGGGAATGTTCTTAGTCTCATATGGATATACAAGAAATGCTACCAATGACATCGCTCTAGTGAAAAGTTGAATGCTTTGTGTCTAAGACTGGGAATAAGGCCAAGGTGTCAACCCTCTTCATTCCCTACTCAGCAACTTACTGGAGGTCTGAGCCAAGGTGGTCAGAAGAAGAAATGCCAGGCATACAGATGTTTGTATGCATAAATATCTTCATGGAGACAATCCCAAGGTATCTACAAATTTTTTTTTAGAAATAAGTGAGGATTTAAAAAAATGTTTTAGTTGTTTTGTCTTTTTGAGACAGTTTCACTATGCAGCTCAGGCTGGCCTTGAGCTCAATTTTAGCCCAGGTTGGTCTCAATGATCTTCCTGCCTTAGCCTCTAGAGTGCTGGGACTACAGGTGTGTGCCACCATGCCCAGTTAGTAAATGAGTTTATCAAAGCAACAAACATAAGATCAATACAAAAAATTAATTGAAGTTTGATGCTTTGTTAATATAAAATTGAAAACTAAAACTTGAAAAATAAATAGCATTTAAGTTGTCAAAATAACAAACCCAGAATACTTTGATAAAAGCCTAACTAAACATAGGCAGCTGGACTTACATACTGAAAATTACAACACTGATGGAAGAAATCAAAGGAAACCTAAAAAAGAGGACACAGATATTCATGGATTACGAAACTCCATACAGTAAAGATATCAAATATCCTTAAATGAAACTGGAAATATCACGTAGTACTGAGAAAAATCTTACAAGGATGTTTTAGAGATATAAAAATTAAATTTAAAGTTCATATAAAAAGGCAAAGAGATGAAAGTAATGTAAAGAATTGTGAAAATGAAGACAATGTCGGAGTCATCAATTTGAAAACTTACTCTAAATCTACAGTATTCAAGACAATATGATGTTGGCAGAGAGCCTGTCATGCAGATCAATAGACCAGAATAAAGGCCTGGAAATAGATCTATAGAAATATAGTCAAATGATTGTTCACAATGGCACACAATAGTTTAGTGGAAACAGGATAGGATTTTTGTAAACAAATAGTGTCAGAACACTTGGACATCTGGATAAAATAAGGTACACCTTGATAAAACTCCTAAAAAATTAAAAATGGATGGTGTATCTAAATGTAAAACATAAAGCTATCTTAGAAGAAAATGGAAAAAAAAAAACTTCTGGATGAAGTTGGGTGTAATGGTGAATTTATAGACATGACACTAAAAACATAAGACATAAAAGAAAAAAGGAAATAAATTGGGCCTTATTAAAGTCATTGTATTAAGGCCCTATCACAAAGAGAAAAGACAAGTAAATTGAAAGAATATAAGAAGACTCTTAAAACTCAACAATAAAACAGATATTTAAATTAATAATTCAGAGAAGAATACAAACAGACAGGTGTCTATGATGATGGAAATATGCATATAAAAAGATGTTCAGTCCTTCTGGCCATTATGGAGATGTGAATTAAAAAACCATGTTTAATTAGTGTAGAAATACCTGAGAATGGCTGAAATTAAAAATTCAACATGAAGTGCTTGCTGGCCAGGATGTCGAGCAACTAGAATTTTGTGGTATTATTACAGGAAATGAAAAGTAATGCAGGCACTCTGGAAAATGATTCGGCTGTTTCTTTTTCTTTTTTTTCCAGTTTCTTTTTTTATATTAATTTTGTTGAGAAAGAAGTAGCAATGAGAGGGTTTCAAAGCAGGTTAGTAAGACAGTTACGATAATTATTGCATATTGTTGTTTCACAGTAGTTATTCATAGTACAAGATGCAGACATGATATCTTGTCTAAACACTATTA